>JAJLXP010000034.1:0-121871 GCA_030674255.1 Hansenula queroliae
AAAGAATGTGCTGCCTTTTTCTCTTTACCTCTTACATTACTTAGAAGAAGCACCTTTAGTTATACGTTCCAAGAGTAATACATAGTTATCTCTATCTATTATCTTTCTGATACAACGCTCACCGTCTAAAAGTCATCCCACTTAACTCACAACATCCTACTGGTTCGTATACAGTCTGAAACCGACAGTATATAGAACACGCCCAAGTTTTGACAGGTGTGAATAGCTAAGGATGGTAAATCTCACATTATCTAAAGCTTGAATTTGTCGCAAACGACGTCATCGTGAAGGTTCAGAAATTCGAGAAGGCTGCACCTCAAAACTTTAAAATCGGGAAAGTGACAGCTCTGAAATTTGAGTATACCGGAAATACAATATTACACAACAGCGTGTGGTTGGAGCGGGTCTACGAGTTGAATATACAAGTGACTATGAAGCTTGTAACAGATAATTGGGACAAGGTAGAAACTGTTAAACAGATCAGAGTCTCAGACGTTGACCGTGGACCGTCTTTAAATTTCAAAGTCCACTTGATATGTATAGGACTCTCCGTTCTATATGGTCCAAGGCGGTGAAACAGACGATTCGTAGACTTGCACATTTATAATCGTGTCGGCCAACTATATACATTTTGCATCTGGTACTGTTCAGGCATTAGCACGAGTAGCGCCGGAAAGCGAGGGTGGGTCGCTAATACCCACATATAGCAGCCAAAGAACAATCATGAAGATTCTCTACCTGTACTGTTCACAATCTCACACGTTGTTCTACACGAGCTACCTTTGCTTCCAGTTGTTCCTTCATGTAAAGCTTTTATTTTCAACGGTTTGTGTTAATCTACCATGACAATTGATACACTGAGCAGTGTACAACTGAAAGGTCTTCAGAAGCATATCTCGGAAATAACTGCTAGGTTGTTTATTGGCCACGATTGGTGTCTCCAGGATCAGCGTCTGTCCCGGAAGAAGCATGCACTAACGCAATCAGTGTACATGTAATACATTTCGAGAGCTCTGGCCAGATCTCAATCAGCACCGATCTCATGGCAATAAAAGTCGAAATGGATATTCTTTGTGATGATTAAGGACTGGATCATAGAAGACCTTGGACAATGCGAAAATCAATGGGAACTCGGCATATTACATGTGGTACTTCACTAAGGCTGAAAGTATGTTCACTTCCCGCATCAAGTAATGAAAACTATATATAGATGGGCAGAAAAGCCCTATCCCCAAATCGCATCTACAAAGCTGGTGTTAAGAAAAAGGTTTACTTCGTGTGAGACTTTGATGAGACAATACTGAGTCAATGCCCTTAAGTTGAGACATGTCTTCGTGATCTTTGATGCCATTCGATCGGCTGAAAAGATCTGATAATCACCGTCTCAGAAGCGTACGTGTCGGTTTGCCTCGGGATTGGGGACTCCTCAAACATGAATGTCGAAGATCTCTACAGTGTCACTCAACATGTAGGACACGGAATAGAATTCTATAGATAGTAATTTGAGGTATAAGGCTGAAGGACAGCAGCTTGACACATTTTCCTGAATAACAATACAGAGGCTATAAAGGCCGTGTGAGAACTTAATATCAATTGTTGTTCACTTATAGGCATTCGGTTCATGAATACCAATAGCAAATTTGAGATCTGTGTCCACCAAAGTAGGGCACAACAAATGATGGAACTCATTGTACCCCCTCATTAATTACTCTCATACCTCAAACCTTCGTCATTAGGGAAATGATCTTGACCATGGATTAACTGTTGAAGGATGACATGCGCATGGACTCACTGCTAGGTGTCCTGACACTATGCCGAGTTGTTCAGTAGGGGATAGACAAATGTCACAACTAGTAGAACTGACGGCTGTTAGCTGTGAGACCAAGGTGTTCGAAGTTGAGCACTGAACATTGGACACGTCCGAAACTCTCGACTCTGCCGCAAAGAGCTAACAAGGAGGTACCGAGGAGGATAGTAGACTGATACAATCCGCTCAATATCTATAGAACCCTTCGCATATTTGACAAAAGGATTTGTGTCTGTTTCGGAAATGTATCAAGCATTACAAGATTGACAGTGGCAGCTACAGTTGGGTTGGACGTCGTTCTCTGGAATCTGGATATGTGTTTATTCCGTCATGATTGCCAGAGTCCAGTACCAAACTTTACAGCCTTCAAAGGGTTCAATATTTGAAAGATAAATACAAATGTTTCTGTAAACAAATTAAAAGTGTATATTCTGCATGGTAAAGAGACGAATTGCTCGTACCATCACCACAATTCGCTGGTCTGCCATTCTGTCCCGTATACAATCCAAAACTACAAATCATGATTCATCAATTCGGTTTACGAACTGACGTTCTTCTACACAGTTTGTAATACCGGTTGTAATCAGCATGAACTCTTACGCTAACAATAGTACATGGTGTCATACTCTACGAACAACAGTGGAGAACAGTAGTTCCTTTATAAGCGTTAGTTCGTCTCGTATTTGGTTTTAGGGAATGCAGCTGATGTACCAGTTTTGAACAGTTTAGCAAATTTTTTCTTACTACAATATAACTCAGCTGTGCTATTCTCAGAGCAAATTTATGGTGTATCGTGCGCTCGGTACGTTACTCAAATGCCGTCAGAAGTTATGTAGCTTCATGGTAATGATACACTTAACTCCCAGACGGCCGTTTCGTTCGTTTTTGTTCGTAATACAAAAAACAGTCAACAGTATTCAGAACTTTGGCAGATACTTTTGCAACGCGGTGATGCCAAAAAGTGAAACTTCTCCGGCTCAAAATTGATTCAGTCTCTGCTACTAGAAGTGTACACTGTTCCCAATAAGTAGCTAGGTATCTAGTAGCTATCAAGTTCCAACTAGTCAAGCAGTGCTGAGTGCACCCAAGTTGATTTGTCCAGACGAGCATTGTCCACATCGCGACCAGAATGCAGAAGGATCCATCAGGAAATGCACGGTTGAGTATCTGGCTGCTTATCCATGCGGGACAACCAATCCAGCAGCTCGTAAAATGCAGGAAGGCAGGCCTGGGTCATCGCTCTGACAAGGTTCCAGAAGGTTTGACGAACAATCTAAAATTCTGACCTCAACTCATCTGAGACACAGTTCAAATGCCGCGGCCAATCCTTTGATGATTGCTACCGATCACAGAGATGTTGTACGAAGCAGTACTATTTCGTTCCCTTGAGAAGACGAAGTTCTACGGGAACGTTGAATTGCATGCCTTCTTCCGGATTGAAGACCCTTGTGTATGTGTTGAGGAATAAAACAACGTTTCTGTCGAGCTTCCAAATCCAACAGAAGCGAGGCATTCCCGGCTAAATATCACTCTTTTGGTGCAGAATACAGCTCTATACACCGAGCTCAACATAAAGTTCTGCTCGCTTTAATCGCAGTACGTTTTACTTGCCTATCTGCTAGATCTATCTACCGGGAAAGTATGTTCCTTAGCTCCTAAGACCTCTTCAGCTGACTGTTAGCAGCTACCATGTGTTAAACAAACTCTTAACCCTTAACCAAGGCAGATTTGTAGCTACGTAGTTCTGTAGTACTGGTATCGTTTGAAATTCTGTATGTTTAGAACTTGTCTAGGTGTCAGGTAATAAGATGGAACAGCATCTAGGATGTCCTGGATTTTGGATCATTGATGTTCCGGCTGCATTGACTCCTGAGCTCTGAGAAGGTGAACAATATAAAAATGGAATTGAAAAGGAATTGAAATTAGAGGTTGCCGTACCCATTCATTCCATCCTCTATATGTCGACTCGAAACTGGACATATGTTAAGAAGCTCCTCAGTTTGGAGTTAGGAACTTGACGTCAAGGCAAATACATTGCTGGGCTTTCAGCTACTAACTTCCAAGTTCCAACATCAAGTCCTCCCTCTTCTCTCCTTCGGTGCAGGCGTCAGTACAATTCCTGTGGTGCGTACTAGGCGCATGTCACAGTTTAAACACACTCCTCAAGTTGACAAATTATAACTCCCAAGCACTTCCAACTTCCGGCACAAATCTCCAGTATCTAGTGTCCACAAAGGAAAAGACCTTCTAGAACGAATTTCAGCTTTCCATTTATAACAAGACTTTTCAATCTGTACTATGTAGAGCTAATATGGGAGAAGAGAACTGGACACCGGTAGCACGTTGAGCACAAGCTTATTAACCACAATAAGTAACAGAACTCACTGGTAGTACGACATGTTCCATCTGTTCCGATTGTACTCTACAGCGTGGCTATGTAAATCTTCAACGACAATGGCTGTACAGGGTCCAGAGTCTAGACTTCTTCGGCTTTCTGAAGTAAATTACCGCACACCACGGCCGTTGAATTGATACTTATGTCTTGGGACATTCAGTTAATATCAACAATGTATACGACCCACATCGTTATAGTTAAGTTCATTCTGCCGGTTTGGACTCTAGTACTTGTAGAACCTAGAGTATAATCATACAGTTACATTCTCTTGGACTTATTTTACCGGTATACGGTACGGAAAACCTTGGCTCAAGATGTTGATCTCAGCACAACTTGACCCTTTTTGAACAAAAGTGAAGATTCCTGCGCAAATTTCATCAACTATGGAGTCTGGACTTGGGCCATCCGTCATCTGCCTCATGATGGTGCATAGTACATATCTCTTTGAGCAACTAGAATGGCAATTCAGGAAAGATTTCAATTGATCTCCGCATGGCATTTACTCCGGTGTAGTGCCTTGGGTCCACGGAAGAATAAACTTAACAATAGAGCAGTCGTAATCGAGAGAGATCAGCATTCCAGAGACACTTTTACAATAGTCCTAATTCAAGTAACATACGTAAACAACAGTAATACCAGATCTGCAACAATGTTGGTTTGCTAGCTGAAAATCAAGTAATGCTTAACGATCTTGACATGCACATCGCAGCTCATTTGTGAATACGCATTTGAACCAGATCTCGAAACTTGAAAGAGATCGTGTGACTTTTTTCTGCCTCAGAGATCCATAGTGAAGTTCTACCAACTTCATATGTATCTGCAAAGCCTCTTAAACTAGTAAAGTTTTGGGTTTTCTCGAAGGCTTTGGGATGTATAGCCTGGTGGAAAATAATTTTTTGTCCTTTGGAACACGGGCACCTATTTGAAACCAAACGTGTTTAAGCAAGAGCACCAACTTCCTGGCTGTCAACTTTCAAGGTTTTAACTTTTAACCCTATATGAAGAGATCATGGGCAAATGCCTTGGACAAGTTGTGTGGCTACGTGTTAATTTTGAAAATTCAATGGACCTTATTCGACTTTGATAATTGAATCTGGAAAGCGATTCTGGACAAAATTTCATATACATGGGAGAATATCGTACGTTTCCAGAAGACAATATGTTTGATTAGCATTGGTACGCAACAGTGGAACTCGATTACAAGAAGAAAATAGAAGATTGGGTACCATCTGAAGACATCCATCAGATGATTTTGTGTTGGAAAATTGGATTGTGTGTGTGTTTATTGTATTTACAATTTCGTAATCTATTGACCAGGAGGACCAGCAGGTTGATCTTTCAAAGATGAACGACCAGCTTTCAACAATTCATCACATAGTAACAAATTACTTGAAATACCAACACTCGAAGTGATAGCATTTCTCAACACTCTAAAAGAATCCCAAATACCTTCAATAGTTGGATCACAAGAATCACCATCATTCAAATCAACACCAACGATACGTTCACCGTTCAAATCATCTTGACACTGAGCAACGACATCTAGAGCATCGTGACCTGCGTTTCTAACCAAAGTCTTTGGCACGACTAACAAGGCATCAGCAAAGGCTTCAACACCTGTCTTGTTACGACCTTGAGCCAAACTGGACAAGTTTTTCTTCAAGTAGTCAGAGGCAGCAATAAAGAAGGCACCGGCACCTGGGACGACGGCTTTATCCTTAATGACATTAGCCACTGCTCTTAACCCATCTCTCACGGCGTCTTTAGTTTGGTTTAATGAATGGTTTGTAGCGGATTTGATCAAGATTGTGACAGATTTAGGATCTTTGTTCTCAGTGACAAAAGTGAATTTCTCTTCACCAATTGTTTGTTCGTAAACTTTCCCACTATAACCCAAGATCTCTGGTGACAAGTCATCAACGGAGTTTTGTGCCTCACCACCGGTGACTAGTTGTAATCTTTCCATATTACGTCTTTTGGCTCTTCTCAATGCTAAAATGTTATGTTTGGCCAAGACATCAAGAGACATTGGATCAATACCCTTTTGATTTATGATGACGAACCCTTTATCAGAGTTTAATCCACAGACTTCATTTTTCAAGTCGACAATTTTCTTCAATTTTTCATCAACGAATTTTCTTTCAGATTGGATTAATTTATCTCTTTGTTCAGCGGAACTATAAAAAAAACTTGAATTCACTTCGGTCTTTTCATATTCCAAAGAGACGTTCAAAATGAGGACATGGGCGTTGTTAACCACTTTTGGCATATCTGGATGTCTCCCACCATGATCCAATACTAAACCTTTGATCAATTCTGAGTTTTTAGCACTTTCATGTTGCATTTGCATGATTTCAATCATATGTAGATCTAGCTCTTCTCCATTAGACACGTTCAACACAGCATCAGTGACAATTGGTGTCAACACTTCAGTAATATCTTTGTTAACTTTAGTTTGTAATGAAGATCTTGCCACTTGTAATAACAATTCACGATCCAATTCAGGAGTTTGCTTAAACTCTTCCAAATATTTCAATGTGCTCTTTCTGGCAATTTCAAACCCATCTGTAATGATTCTTGGATGAACACCTTCAGTGATGAATCTCTCGGCTTGTTTCAACAATTCACCAACCAAGAGAACAACAGTAGTGGTACCATCACCGGTAATTTCATCCTGAGCGGAAGCAGCACGGGCAATCATAACGGCAGTTGGGTTTTGGATTTGCATTTCACTCAATAGAACTTTCCCATCCTTGGTCAATTTGATATTTCCTGAACCGTCAACCAACATCTTCAAAGTACCTTGAGGACCCAAGTTTGTTTCCAAAACTTGTTGTAAACCTTGGGCGGCGGCGATGTTGACGCGTAGAGCAGCGTCTCTTCTGAGAGACTCTGCCTTTGGGTTCAGCAGTTGTAGCGTAGATCCTGAAGCGGTACCGACCATTGTGTTTCTCTGTGTCTGATCTGTTTCAATTCGATATCTTCAGATCAAATATTATACAATTTCCAATACTTTTAAACTTTCTTCCACTATGTAAAAATTTCGCGACTGTGTATTTTTTTTTTTTTAATTTTAATGTTGATGTTTTTTTTTTTTTACGCGCGCTGATTTTTTGCAGAACGCATTCGCGAAGATTGTTTTACCCTGTTTTCCGGTTGGGGCACTGCTACAATAGACATTAACTAGTGAATTTATTTAAATTATTGGTATTTACTACTTACTATATTCTTTTGACAGCTCCACCTGGACTAGCATCGTTTCTAGCACTTAGCACTTCGACACCAGTTTCAGTAATCAACAATTCGTGTTCAAATTGGGCACTTAGGGACCCATCTGCAGTGACAGCGGTCCAATCATCAGGCCATGAGATATCCTTGTAAGAACCAGCATTAATCATAGGTTCGATAGTGAAGACCATACCTGGTTTCATGATCCCTGGAGATTTATTTCTAGCGTAATGGGCAACTTGTGGGGCACAGTGGAACAGTTTACCGATCCCATGACCAACATAAGTACGCACAACGGAACACCCATTGGCCTTTGCATGTTTTTCAATAATATCACCGACAGATCTGAAAGTGACACCTGGTTTACAGTGGGCAATGGCTAAATCGAGACATTCTCTAGCGGTTTCCACAACGTTGATGGCCTGTTTTGAAGGTTTGGAACCGACGTAGTAAGTCTCGTTCAAATCGGCATGATACCCATCATGATACAATGATATATCCAAGTTGACGATATCACCATCTTGCAAAGGTCTCTTATCTGGGACACCGTGGCAAATGACTTCATTCACGGAGGTACACACTGACTTGGTGAAGTTGTAATAGTTTAATGGAGATGGGTAAGCGTTTCTTTCAATGGTGGCATTATGCACGATTTCATCTAACTCATCAGTGGTGATACCTGGTCTAACGGCAGCAGCGGCGATATCCAGCACTTCTCTCCCCAATCTAGCAGAGTTTTTAATCTTGACTAGTTCTTCAGCAGAGTTGATTGGGATTTTACCTGAACGATCCGAGATATGTTCACTAATTGGTTGACCATTAGCAGCATAGTCCGGTTTAGCGATGTGTGCTGGCACTTCACGTCTTGGACTTAGTGGATACGCAGCTCTGACTTTCCCCGTGTAGTTAAACTCTGGGAATGGGTCATAAGAGTCAACACCGGCTTTAGCATGGATAGCCTTGTGTAATGCCCAACTACGTTTGAAACAGGTTTGGTTACAAAAGACACTTGTGAGGCCTTGTTTCAAACAGACTGGACATTTCAAAGAGGATTCGGTGGATTTCCCACAATCTGGAGCACAGCAAACGTTATCACTGGTCATCTTTAGTGGTCTTTGAGGTAATAGTGATGAGGTTGCAAATTCTACACAATTTCTTTCTTTTTTGTATGGCAGTTAATTTTTTTCAGATCATCACAAGATTTCGCGAAGGTATAAAGTCCGAGCTGAGATCACGAGACTCGAAAGTTTCTACTAGGAAATTTCATTGGAATGACTAATAATAATGCTATGGATATCCTGTGTTGTTGTAGGTGTGTTGTATAGTATGCGTAGCCAATTGTTGTGCTTTTCAGTGCAAGTGCTCTCGTCCGAAACTCAGAGGTAGCAGTTCCTTTATCGTCATCTTACTATAATCTCCATTCTTCTTGAACATGTAGATCATGGTATCAGTGCCAAACTCTCTGATGAACTGTCGACAGATCCCACACGGTGTTATTATGTCTTCCATGTCGCTGGTGATTGCGATGGCTTTGAACTTGCGTTCCATCTGGGTCACTGCAGAGCATATCGTTACTCGCTCTGCGCAGATAGAGCCACCTAGTTATCCCTAGATTAGTATACTGAACTCATACGACTATGTTCAAATGAGTACTCACCATACGATGCGTTCTCCACGTTGGCTCCCTGGTAGTACTTCCCACTCTCTGTCAGCACACAGCATCCCACTCTGTCACCTGTTAGTGAATATAACTCACAACAAGCTTATCACTTATCACCTCCACATACCTGAACTTGGAGTATGGCGAGTACGAGTTCTCCCTTGCCTCGAAGGCCTTCCTCCGCAGTGTCTCGAACTGCCTCTCTGTTAGCTCCTCGGTGCTGCCCATTGATTCTTCACTATTAACTCTGTCACTGCCCATTTCAATATTGTATTCTAGTACTTTATCTTGTTATCAATAGAATAATCAATAGCTTTCTACTGCTTACTAAGATGACGATTCAAATTGTCACATGCGAATTCCACAATAGTCTCCGCCTAGCCATTCTAGAGTTCTCCGCCCAGGGATCCCTGCTCACCCGCCTAGACCCCCAGCCTGGCCCCGTGCGTGGCCCTTGCGAATCTCAGCGTAAAAGCAATTTCTGACAGTGTCATAAAAATAATTTTTTATTTAATTTTAAATCGTTTGATATTGAAATCCTTTATAAGCAAAACGAACCAACGGCGAACCATCAGAGGCTCAGAGGCTCAGAAGCTCAGTGTGGGAGAGAAAAGGCTGGTAGAAGGTCAGGCAGTTGTGCTGGTAAAGAGGAGCAAGAATTAAACGCCAAGGACAGAGCGTTGGAACCATACAAAAACATACGATAGAAGGAGAGATTCAGCTATAGGCGCTGCAGCATAATAAACATATTCATAGAAGCCAGAGAACATACACCATAATACAACTAGATCAAGATGAGCAGAGTACGCATCAAGGAGTTGGACTCGCTGTTTGTGCTCAGACACGCCCAGCGAAGCGATAAGGTCGCTACAACCACTTCATCCATAGATTTTGCTTCAAATGGAAATGGTTACATCATTGCAGATTCGTACAATCCTCCACTAGCCACGTTCCAAACAACGAATAACAAGTCAAATAACGGATACACACAATCCATGAACATGGGGCAACAATTGTTGAACTACATTGAACAGAATATCGAGTTGGAATCCGTGATAAGGTTGAAATTCCACACATCTCCGTATCTAAGGTGTGTCGAAACTATCAAGCATATGGTGGACTATTTGGTTAAAACGTACCATGGAGATAAAGTGATAAGATGCATTGTCATGGTGGACCAAGTACTCTCGGAGTGGTTGAGTACAGATTTGGATATCAATTATTATCCACCACATGATAATGGTGCTTCACTCCTGAGTTCAGCAGCTCAATACCTAAACTCATACTTACCATTCCACAAGAACCCACAAGTGGAAATACAACTGGATTGTAATAATAGCTATCAGCATGGGAATCCAGGTTGTTTCAATGAATCACTTATACAACAGTACTCGAGATTAAACAATGGTTTAATATCCATTGTGAAGACTGATCACAAAAACTTGGCTACAGATCCAATGACAAAAGATGTATGCTTAGTGATGACACACGGTGCATGTGTGAGAAGTCTTATATCGAAATTGATTGGACGATCATTACACGTGGAAATACCTTTGGGCTCATTATCCATTGCTAAACCGCTCCTAGAGGATGCCAAACATTATTATTGGGAACTATTGAAAACTGATATCGCTACAAACACAACGGTCTTCAAACAAGTTGATCTATATTCCAAGATGGACCCATTCCAAGATTTCCAAACAACATTCAGTCATAATCAGAATAATACTCAATTGAATTTTAAAAACTTGATACCCGCCTCGAAGACTGCTAAATTTAACAAGATTAGAACACAATCACTATTAACACCTGCAAGGAAACATTCATTACACCCATTGGACTCAGAGGATGAGTCTGAAGAAGAAGATGATGACTCTAATGATGAAGGAATAAGTTTCACCGTCGGTGTGAGACGTAGGAGAGTGACAACATCAGACTCGGCTACTTCAAACGTGCAAAACGTAAACTCGGCAGATAACCAAAGGAGATTTAGATCATCCTCTTTATTTGGTCCTATTTTGAAAAATCCATTTTTTTCAGATGAATCGTTGAATAAGCTGAATAAGGAACAACAAGAATCTCTAGAGGAGAGTAAGAAAACTTTGATCAAAGAACAGCAGCAGCATATCTCACCATTGAAGAGACAACCATCAGTTAAAGTGTTTTTAGAAAGGGAACCTTCATCGAATTTCAATGCAATCACTCCAGTATCATCATATCAGAATATTGATGCAGAAGATGGAACTTTCCAAACAACTGACGACGCCGCTACCATTGTGGGACAGCCTATCGAATCCAGTGACTTGATCCCAGATTTGGGTGAATCAATGTCATCAAACAATAGCTCGACACATTCCCTTCCGGAACAATTGACAACACCACCAGCACCATCGGATCCATCAGCAGTAGCAACAACAGCAACAACAACAACAACAGTCTCTCAATCCACCAAGGATCTCTCTGAAACGTTGTCTCAAGTCACACTGCATGAACAAACACCCGTGGTTAAACCCCATCAACAATCCTCCATTTTCGATAAATCACTAATAGAAAAGACCCTTGGTGAATTAAACCAACAGTCTTTACAACCACACAATGATAAAGAACCGCTCCAATCAGACTGGTTAATGTTTGGCAATGCGGCAAAACCAGCAGAAGACACGGGTGCTAATAAGTTCAAGATCAACCTATATGGGAAGAAGGATAGATTAAAATTGAACCTGTATGGGAGTGGTGATGACGAGGAGAGTGATAATCATGATGATGGTATGAGTGGGTGGTTCTTAGGTTCGAACAAGTATTGAAAAATCCGAGCATAGTACATATACCACTCTGTGTGGGTAAAGAGGACTGCTATAGTATCATTCGTTTATTTATTAACTAATATTATTGGCCTAATACAAATTAGTTGCTTATATTTAGATCAGATGATCGATCTTACGACATTGTAGAGCTTTGAATAAATAGATTGTTTTAAAATAAATATGTATATACCGCATCGATAATTGGAATGATCTTAAGTAATCTTATCCAAGATCCCTCTCCATTTACTCTCATGACTCGTAGGCACCGCAAACCCATCCAACACCTCTTGTAACTCTTTTGCCTTCTCCTCATTACCCAATTTCCTATTGATCACCACAGTGTTTTGTAAAGCCTGTTTAGCCACCACGGCACATGGGATATTCGTCTTTGCGAAATTGACACTATCCAAATATGCACTCTCGGCCCATTTAAGCGATTTGTGATAAATCCCCTTGTGATACAAGATCTCGCTGATATAGTTTTTCAAAAGTGGGATAGTACTGAGGGTTTCTCTATCATCGGCGATTATATGTTGTGATTCGGCAAGTTGTAACAAGTTTAAAAAGATCTCGAGGGATTTTGTAGGATCAGGTTTGGCATAGAGGACTCCTAGGTCAACGAGACAATGGAAAACTTCTCTATCGATCTTGGAAGTTGGTGTCAAGAGTAATGAGCCGTTCGATTGGAAATGAACATCATCACGATGGATCTCGTTATATCTGAGGGCATCGAGCAAGTAGTTTTCCGCTTTGGAGAATGGTTCTTCATTTAATTGAGCAAGTTGAGCAATTAATCTCATGCTCTTGGATCTTAGGTCAGTGGAGCCAATATCGATTGGCACAGCAGTGGAATACATCACTAGTTTATGAGCATTAGTCAAGTCACCAGCCTCAGCTTTAGCAAGGGCCAGTCTGATAATCACATCGATATAAGTGGATTGCCAACTTTTACTCTTCTTCTCCAATTGGTCCAATGGCAACAATTTGAACTTCCCATGGCTTTCATCAGCATTCTCTTCATCAATCTTGAGACCTTCCTCCTCGGCAACACTGGTCAATGCAGTATTAAATTTCTCAATTTCGTTATTTGGATCCAAGATATCCTCAGCGACGTTTTGGTAATAAACACCAAGTCTTGTGAAGAGACTAGCCTCGTACGACCATTCTTTGGAAATTGTCTGATACTGGTCGATATATTTCTTTAACCCATAGTAACCAACCCCACTGAATACAAAGGCACTTGCATAGAACCAAAGAATACCTTTAAGAACAGCCCTTGTGATTAACACTAGTCGAATTGCCGTTGGACTCTCGACTTCGATCCTGGAGAACGCTCTTGACTGGATAAAAGGATTGATATTCCTTCTGAATTGTGATCTAATCCCGAAAAAAGCTCTGTTGCTAAACATTTTCTGCTCTGTGGTCTGTCTTCCGTGTTCAGATCTAACTTCACCACTTTGGTTCCCTTTAAGATTGTTTTTTTATGGGGTTCCTTGAACTTTGGTTTTGCAAGGGCTTCAAACCACATCATCGGAAAAACAAAAAGTTAACTGGTGCTGAAAGCAACAAATATTAGTGCACCGGAAACGAAGAAATTACGAGTGGAACAGACTGTGAGCTGGTGCTGGTTTGCTAAAGAGACTGATGAGAAGATGAGTGGTGATGGTGCTGTGAAAAAACGGTGGAAACAGCGAAGAGAACGGACGAAAACTGACCAAGATGAGGCTCAAGAACTATCATCATCGTCATATTCACAGAGATTGCTAAGATGGCTCGTAACGAACCCTTCGAGTGCTGCTCCTGGCGATTCTTTGCCAGTATCACGGAACTATCAAGCCTGGAACCATGGGAATGGTCTGTTCTTTCTTGGTGGCAGGTTCCGATACACTAGAGCAAGACCAATTTCATTCATGACCGGGACAATGATAGTACTACCCATGGTCTTATTCTGCATATTCGAGGCATCATGGTGTTGGCACAATATCTCACCAGCGGTGGTGATATTTTTTATTTACTCCTGGCTGATCTGTCTGTCATCTTTCATCAAGGCTGCCACTTCGGACCCTGGAATCATTCCGAGAAATATCCATCTTACGGATGAACCATATAATGTACCAGAAGAATATTTCAACACGATATCATTACCATCTTTCAAGGATAGGAAAGTTGATGTGAAGTACTGTTTAACATGTCGAGACTGGAGGATGCCTAGATCGTTCCATTGTTCACGTTGTGATAACTGTGTCAGTATACATGATCATCATTGCATATGGTTAAACAACTGTGTTGGCGAGAGAAATTATCGGTTTTTCTTTACGTTCTTGCTCTTCGCCACTGTATCATCTATTTATTTTTCAGCATTGGCATATTATCATCTATTCCACAAGAAGCATATACACAATTGGACTTTCAAGCAAGCGGCACGTCATACACCAATGAGTCTTTTCAATGCCATATTTGGTCACTTGGTGATGTTATACCCTTTGATACTGTTAATATATCACATTTACTTAGTATCCACACAGCAATTGACCAGGGAGTTTATCAGAGGTTTGAAATCTAAAGAATCAAATCCTTTCACTTTGAATAATCTCTTCTTGAACATAGCAACATCGTTATGCAGACCTCGTGGATATAGCTACATTAGCACAAGAGAACAATATGTTCCAGGAGATGCAAGGTTCCAAAAGTTCCCTGTTGCTACACAATTTGAGAAGAGTTGACATTTTTTAGGGTCTACTACAGACAGCGCAGTGCAGTATTTATATTATGTTTTCAATGGTTCTCAAAATGTAGTAGCACATCATGCTATGGTTTCTAGTCTAGTGATATCGGCTGTAGCAGTACCTAAAACTCATCTTCTTAGGTTGTAACCACTTCATATGTGTATATCTTCTATTGTCACGCCCTTTATTGGCAGATGAATGTGACAAGTGACAAACAAGTCGTCCTGTTGAGTTCGTGTTACGAAGCTACACTGAAAGGAGCTTGTGAAAGATGTCGTCGAATTGTGTGAATCTCTATGAGCGAGGCCCTTTAGTTTGCTTGACACATTAACACACCTCCGCATAATTGGATAAACTTTGTAATGGATCTATGTACTCAATTGAATGTTTGGGAGTGAAGTCAATTCAAGTGACAAACTGCAAGTATACTATATCAAGGATCACATGTGCAAGCAAGTTGGTATTCCTTTGATGTTATTTGACGGTGAAGGCTATACTACAGCCAATTGCAATCGATTTGTTCAGATCTATACCCTTGTTAGATAGATGACCACAGACTTTTTTCCAGAACTCTCGGTGACTCAAACACAACGCGCTGAACAACCATCAAAACACCATTAAAAAGAAGAGTAGTAGCGCAATCATTCCAATTTCCATTCCACATCCTACTCATTCCGATCTCTCAATTGCTGTTTATTCAGCGCAACTATTCGTAAACAATAAAAACTTTATATGACACATCCTGGCAAATTCCGGTTCGGGACACATGCCGGTTTATCCAAAAAGAAACAATCCGGAATTTTTTATTTTTTTTTTTTCGTCCGAGGCGATAACAAATTTTCAGCTGTGAAGTATATAAATCAACGCCTGAATCTCCGGATTTTGCGACTTGCAAAAGATAACAAATCTCCAGTCATAGAAAGAGACCTGGACAAGAGAAACATAACAATATGAAGATTTTTTCAAACTCTTGCGACTTCTACTATCCATGGGACCAGGTGACGGCAGCCAACTGGCAAAAGTATCCTAATGAAGTGTCTGTCCATGTTGTTGCAGTTGACGTTTTGAGAAGAGAATTGGACGCCTCCAAGCAAATCTTGACGACGGAAAGACTAATAACATGTAAGCAACCTATTCCTAAGTGGCTACTGTATATGGTTGGTGGGAAAGAGGTCAGCTATGTTCGTGAGGTGTCTACAGTGGATTTGAATGAACAGACATTGACTATGAGAAGTGTCAATTTAACTATGGCCAATTTGTTGAAAGTGTATGAAACCGTTGTTTACGAACCAGATCCAACTGATCCTATGAAGACTGTCTTTAGACAGGAAGCCCAAATCACCGCTTATGCCACTATACAGAGAATTTGCAACAAGATTGAAGACTGGAGCGTAACGAGGTTCGGAGAAAATGCCAAAAAGGGAAGGGCCGGATTTGAGTCCGTTTTGGAAATATTCAATAAACAATGGAACTTGAAGCATTGTACAGATGAATTGGTGGAGGAGATTTCTGATAAAGTTATTTTGATTAAAGATGAGATTGTCAAGGAGACCGATAAGATCTTGACCGAAGCTGATCTGATCACGGATAAGATTATAAATGAGGCCGAGTTGGTTAAGAAATCCATCTTGTCACAACATTACGAAACCATCAAGAATGCGTTTAGAAGAGGTTAGGAGCTATACGATTATAATGAGAGAGGTTATTTTTTTTTTGTTACATATAAAAGTTTGTTTGATATTGGTCTTGTCGTTTTTTTCATTTTGTTTTTCCAAGGAGGTCATATATTCATTATTTTTTTTTGCACTAGCATGGTTATCCCACACTTATCCTGTACATACTTTATATACTCAACAGCACTGCACACACTGAATTAAAAGGAGATACATATACACAGATATACATATACGCAATACATACCATCACTTTGCTCAATTGTCGTAAGTCTAAGCACCAAAATTGTGTCAAAAAAGCCACAACCATCACAAGCTCTTTCGCTTATTTTGTGACATTTTTCACTATTAAATATTACGTAGTGCGCTGAGGAATAGTCGGAATTCCCAAAACGGAAGTAACGCCGGCGGACCTCACGCTGTTTTTTTTTGGCTGTATAGTACTAATGAATTTATTTACAAACGCACAATTTTTTATGACCGTTTTCTGATGAGCTGTTCAACTTGTTTGTTTCTATAAAAGGCCAGACAGCTGCTCACTATACTCATCAGTCGCTCATTGAAAACTACTACAAAGTTATAAACAACCTCACCACTCAGAATCTATCCCATCACGATCAATCAGATTAGATTAGTCATGAGTGAAACAAAACCATTGTTACCAGGAGTGCGGAAGGACATCATGCTGGACCCTTCCACTGACATCTCAGGACTCGTTGCCTGTGAGCTTGAGCAAGAAGAGCTATTGCAACATCCATGCTACAACAGTATCGAAAGCTCTTCGTCGTCGTCGTCTGATGAGGATGGTTATGAAGATGAAGCTGCCTCGTTGTCAACCGCCAGGAAAAACGTCATCTTGGGCTCAATGTTTATTGGTGTTTTCCTTGCCTCGCTGGACGGTACCATCGTGACAACACTGGTCAGTCATATCGCTAGTGAGTTTGACGCCCTCCCACAGATCTCATGGATCGCCACGTCGTACTTGGTGTCATCTGCAACTTTCCAACCTCTTTATGGGAAACTAAGTGATATTTTCGGCAGAAGAGCCCTATTACTATTCTGCAACTTGACTTTCTCACTTGGTTGTCTCCTATGTTACTTGGCACAGGATATCCAGATGCTTGTGTTGGGGAGATTCGTTAGCGGGATCGGTGGTGGTGGTCTTACTAGTTTAACCACAATTACAACATCGGATCTAGTGCCTTTGAAATCTCGTGGTGTTTACCAAGGGTTAACAAACGTTTCATATGGTGTCGGTACCGCTGTCGGGTCCATCGTTGGTGGGTTCTTTGCTGATCATGAATCGCTAGGTGGTTGGAGAGGTGCCTTTTTAATTCAAGTTCCACTGACTCTTGTGAGCACTTTGGCCATCTATACGTTCTTGAGATTACCAAAGGGGTCTCCAGGGCTTGGTGTTACAGGTGATGATATTTGCAAGAAATTGAGATTAATCGATTGGCCAGGAAGCATATCGTTGATCATTTTTTTGATTTTGTTCTTAACAGGTGCCTCCATTGGTGGTAAAGAACTACCTTACAACAGTACAGGTTTCATCATGTTAAGTATCACCACTGTTATTTCACTAGCATTATTCATCATTGTGGAACTGAAAGCCAAAAACCCAGTGTTACCATTGAACTTCCTTAAGATCCCAACTGTCGCTGGTGTTTCATTATCAAACTTCTTCTTCTCCGTTTCATCATTCACAGCTTACTACTATGTTCCAGTTTATTTCACATCGGTGTTCAATTTTTCATCCACAGAGATTGGTAAAAGATTCACTCCAAATTTCTTCTCCATCGTTGTTGGTTCATTAGGTGTTGGTCTTTACATGCGTAAAACTGGTAAATATAAAAATATCTTGATTATTGCCGGTATGATCGCTGTATGGGGGACATGGAGAATCGTCAATTTAAACCCATCATACACATTATTTGAACAATACATCTTGCTTATCACACCAGGTGTCGGTATGTCAGTCGTTATCACAGCTACATTGTTAGCCCTAATTGCTGCTGTTCCACATGAACATCAAGCTGCCACCACATCTATCAGTTATCTATTCAGATCTGGTGGGTCCACTTTAGGTGTTTCAGTCGGTTCAGCCATCTTTGCCAAAAAATTAGAATGGGAATTACATGAGAAAGTCTTCCAATTTTTGGATCAAGGTCATAGTAAAAAGGAATTGTCAAATATCATTTACCAAGCTGCTCATAGCACAGAATATATCCATAATGGGGCTCCAAACTTCATCAAGGAAACATTGATACAAGTGTATGAAAACAGTTTGAAGCTGACTTTCCAATTCTGTTTACTAGCCTGTATTCTCGGGTTCCTAAGTTTATTCTTGATCAAAGAATACAAATTGCATGCATCCATGAAGAGAAACAACTAGAGTATAGACGGTTCTCTCTTCGCTATATATACACACACAACCAAAACCCATGCTCATTACATAGATCTGATTTTTTAACCACAATTAATGATTATTTATTATGATAGATTCAGTTATTGATTTATTTCTGTAACATTACGTATACTGATTATGTAATATTTTAACCCCTCGGTTTTGCACTGCCTTGGTCACGTTACCAGATCTTACCCAAAGCGGTAATTTAGCACCTCGGAAATATAAATCTAGAATGATGTCGAAGAGTTTTCAAAATTTTAATCCTTCCTTGAAACGTTTCCCCTTGACGATTCCCAACTGATTAACTGATTTATATTAGTCAATTACCCACTAAATAACTAAAAATGTCTAAAGTCTTCTTCGATGTCACCTCTGATGGTAAGTTAAATTCACAGGCACAAATGGGCAATTGAGCAATTGAGGTTGTTAGTACCAATGGATTGTTGGGTATACGAAGGGTATACATGTGTCAATTTTATTGATCCTTGTTTTTTCTCGAAATTGCCACCCAATCTCTGTTGACCCACATGGGTTATAGCTATGGGATCCTTATACAACACTCAATTGACTCAATTGCCCTATAAACATATATGGTTCACTGTTGCTAACACACTGGGTATCAAAGACCAACCATTAGGTAGAATTGTCTTCAAATTGTACGACGATGTCGTCCCAAAGACCGCTGCCAACTTCAGAGCTTTAGCTACTGGTGAAAAGGGTTTCGGTTACGCTGGTTCTCCATTCCACAGAGTTATCCCACAATTCATGTTGCAAGGTGGTGATTTCACCCGTCGTAACGGTACTGGTGGTAAATCCATCTATGGTGAAAAATTCGCCGATGAAAACTTTGTCAAGAGACACGACAGACCAGGTTTATTGTCCATGGCCAACGCTGGTCCAAACACCAACGGTTCCCAATTTTTCATCACCACTGTTGTCACTCCATGGTTAGATGGTAAGCACGTTGTCTTCGGTGAAGTTGTCGAAGGTATGGATGTTGTCAAGAAGATTGAATCCTTGGGTTCAAACTCTGGTGCCACCAGAACCGAATTGATTGTTGCCAAATCTGGTGAATTATAAATTTCCTGAGTTGAGGTATTTTACATAGTTCTTGAAGAATTATATTTTTTATAGCGATACAAGAAATTTTCACTAGTTGAAAAACAATATTAAGTCAATTTTATACTGAAAAGATATATACTCTTTTGACCAACTGTAGTAGTTCAAATTGTGGTGATGTTGGCTGAAGAGCTCATCTCATCAGATTGCATAGATTATAAATATCTCCGGGATGGGAATCAACTCCATAATAACCGAAAATTTCGCAGGAGTGTTATAAATCAGCCTCCATTTCACCAAAAACTTCAGCAATAAACTGATCCAAATCACTGTCTATTACAATCTATAAGATGAGTCCTGGTGGGTGGTCCCTTTATGATGTTCGCAAAGTGGCAAGAAGTGCTCAGAATTCACTTTTTGCGTCAAATTCCCCAGTTGAGTTGATGATTAGAAAAGCAACTAATACTGATTCTTGGGGGCCTTCTACAAAGCAATTGGAAGAGATTCAGAATCATATGGATCTAAGAGGTGGTGAAGAGGTTGTCTATCTGCTTTTCAAGAGAATAACGGAATACTTGACGACGAATAGACGCAAGTCTAGTCAATCATATTATACAAGTGCGGTGCATTATATCAATAGTGGTAACGAATGGAGAATCATTTTGAAGAGTTTGAAAGTGTTGGAGTACATACTGTTGCACTCAGATTTTGGTAATGAGTATGATCAGTTGATCCAGGAGCATCGTCATGTTTTAAAGCAAGTTGAAATTGCCTATGAAGTTTCCCCGGAAGAAACAAGAAGCAATGTCACCACAGCACAATTGGAGAAAAGGGAACACTCTTTAACTATTGAAAAAGTTGTAGGAGACATTCAGAGACTGTTGGATGATCAGACTTACAGAATTGATGAAGTGATGAAAGCTATGAAGACCTCCAAACTGGATTCCGTACAGGGGAATTCGATAGCTATTAATCATGGTGATAAGCATGGTAATAGTGGGTTTGCTAAAGCCAAGCAGCTGGATTCATCCAAAGTACAGAACTCAAATGTTAAGAGTGAAGTTCGAAACTATCTAAGCCATATCATACCAAGAAAGCAGTCATTGCCGGGGAGTTATAAACAGCACCAGGATAACCAGCTAGTCTATGATGACTATGATGGTGCTCCATCTAATTCCATGGATTCAGAACCTGGGAATTTTTATGACACACCGTACGATAACTTTGGTGAGGCAAGTGGACCTGAATTAGCATCGCCTGCTGATTCTGAGGATGAAGAAGATCAAGAAGAGGATCAAGAGGAAGATCAAGATGACTTTGGTGATTTCCAAGACTCAAACAAGATCAGACCTCAATCGATGATTTCCAATTTAGTTTCATTTGACGAACCAGAAACTCCAGTACAAAATACAATCTCCACATTCGACTCATTATTCTCTGAGACTTCACCAACCTCCACTAAGTTCACCTCAACTTTATCGAGTGGTGATCATAAAGCCTCTAGTCATCATCACAATGATCATGATTTCGCTAGTCTACTCAATCAAGCCAAATCTGCTAAATAGCCTACATATTCCTGTCATCGTCACCGAAAAAAAAATGTCTTATTATGCTTTGAATATCACGAATCTCTCTAAGTAGACAATTTCCCAACATCACCTGCCAATTCATCAAGAGTTTCATCATCACCTGCCAAACCCTTTTCAAAGATCTCCTTACCTGATAATTTCCCACGGTGTAAGGATTCGTTTCTTTTCTTTGTACGTTCGTCGATACCCATCTCTTTTCTAAATTTCAGTCTCCATTCATTGAAAGACTCCACTGTGACTTTTGTACCTGTGAATTTCTTCTGTTCTTCACGCTCTTTAGCTAATAACTCATCATCGTATTCTTTTTGCTTTTGGGCAACTTTTTCTTCAAAGATCTGTTCAGCTTGGTCTTTCAAAGAGGATGCTAGGGCAAAGACGGATGGTATACCTATTTGGTCTTCAGCTTCCTCTATCAATGCATTCTTGATTTTCTCTAAATCTGGTTTTTCAAGTTCAACTTGTTCAGAGATTAACACTAATTTTGGTTGATCATCGTCTTCATCATCGTCTTCGTCGTATTCATCTTCAGATTCTTCTTCCGCTTCACCAAGCTTCAAGTTCAAGATTGGAGCAACTTCTGGGTACGTTTCTGGGTATTTAACATGCAACACAACTCTATGTCTTCTCTCGGTGTTGGTATCTAATAGTACGGTAATTGTGAATTGAGTATCAGATATCACTTCTAGTTCATCAGGATATATAGACTGAAGAATCTCAATTTCTTGTTCTTGCTCCTCTTTGTAGTCCATCTTTGAGCTGTTATAAGGTCTATGGAAACCTGCAAAGTTCAATATACGTCGACCTTGGAAATGGCCCATACAATTTACAGACCAGAAGCTAGCGCCAAACAAAAAAAAATGTTGAAGATGTGCCCGGACCGGAAATACTGCTAATGTAATAAATGTTGTGGTAATTGTGGTAATTTGTATCGAAATGGAAGAAAAATTACTGGTAAGGATTAAGAGCTATAGAATGTATCACTATAGATAGTTAAATACCAAAAAAGAGTGGGGTTTCAAACTGAGATTTCTGAATATTTTCAAATTGGGTACCAGTAATTTTTGATTTGTTGAAATAAATCGATAAAAATGAAAATATTTTGAAATTCGACTCCGTATATTTCAAGCTTTGAGGTTATCATAAAAATTATCAGGAATTAACATGGCACTTGGTGCTACTTCTACAGCAAAATACCCCTTTTAAGACCTTTTTTGGTACAATTTTGAAAACATGCTATAGGTGATTACGTAACTCAAATTGATAAGAGCCACAGATGTATACAGATCTGTGTACTCAAAAATCAGGAAGTCAGAGGCTAATAACAGTGAGACCCAGATTAATTTAAACGATTGATACTTGATCCAGAGATAAAACATTAAT
This sequence comes from Hansenula queroliae, assembly GCA_030674255.1. Taxonomy (NCBI): domain Eukaryota; kingdom Fungi; phylum Ascomycota; class Saccharomycetes; order Phaffomycetales; family Wickerhamomycetaceae; genus Hansenula; species Hansenula queroliae. The sequence goes on from JAJLXP010000034.1 coordinate 22,732, forward strand.
ATTATTATAGTGAAAGTCTTTTTGAGCTACATGACGTAGTATGAAAATTCACAGGACCATCATGTCCATCATTTACTCGTTACTCGAATCCTCGAGCTCTCGAGTCGAGTCAAGTCGAGCGAGTCATTACTGACAAGCAAGTTCCAACCAAACCACAATTAAGTAGCTATGCGGACATGTAATACTTTACTTCACAATGGTTTCTTTGCATTCTTCGCATTCGGAGGCTCATTCTAGTTCTTGACTGATATCTTCATTGCCAGTGGAAATGTGATGAAAGTCATTTTCCGGTTACTAGAGGCCATTGCTGCTAGTGATGCGTACATGTTCGTCCCAATATCTCACCGTCAAGCAACTTCAAAGCCCAAGGCCCTGTTTTGGCTGATGAGAACTATGTCGATAACAGTGAAGAATTAAGACTGAACATGTTATACTCAAAGTTACTACGTCAAATGTTAACAAATCAATTGTCTGTATTTATTTATAAGTAATCAATGAAGTTGTAGCTATAGTGTATAGATATCGAATCTATGAATATCAAAGCAGATGATGAAAATTAGGTCAAGAATCTGAAGTCTGGGTGAACATGGGAACCATCGTTACCTTTACCCAATTCCTTCTCCCAGTTCATAGTACCATTTTCGATTCTCTTGTTCAAGACAACTAATCTCATTCTCAAGAAGACAGCAATAGCAATGGCCAAACCCAAGAAGGCAATGTTACAGAGGAAGGCAACTAAATATCTTGGAGCAGAACTCTTTGGGTACAAGTAAGCGTTCCAGATAGAAGTGGAGTTGGACAAACAGTTCATGGTGGATAGGGCAATAGCTCTCTTTAATGGAGGTCTTGGAACACAGTTTGAACACCAAGCCAAAATTGTAGTGAAAGAACAGTATAATGATGGAATCATTAAACACATGGCAAAGTATCTAGCACCAGTATTTGTAGTAGCAACGGCAATAACGAAAGAGATCAAAGCAGTGAACAATGGGAAAGAAACGTGCCAGAATCTTTCACCAGTCTTATCAGCATGTCTAGCCCAGAAGAAAGTAGAGATAACAGCCAACATATATGGTGGAACGGTTAAACCTAAAGTGGTAACTCTGTCAAAGTTCAAAGTTTGGACAACAGATGGGAAGAAGTTGGTAACACCACAAGCAGCAACCAAGAAAGAGATAATACCAGTAATGGACCAGACTTTGACATCTTTGAAAGTCAACCACATAACAGATAGGTAGGATTCAGTGTTTTCTTGATCAGAATCATCTTGACCAACTTCTCTTCTCAATTTCCACATGACCATGGCTCTTTCTTCTTCATTCAAGAACTTGGAGTTTTGAGGCATGTTTGGCAAGACAAAGTAAGCAAATGGAACTGAAATAACAGTAATACCACCTTCAATGATGAATAACCATCTCCATGATCTTAAACCGGCGACACCATCCATTCTGTCAATGATACCAGAGGCAATTAAACCGGACAAGGCACCAGAGAATAAGGAACCAGAGAATAAAATGGCGTTTCTCAAAGTCAATTCAGTTCTTGGATACCAACAGGACAAGTAGAACAAGGCAGAACCGAAGAAACCAGCTTCGACGAAACCCAAGATTAATCTAGCAACCATTAAACCAGCATAGTTTTGAACAGCACCGGTACAAGTAGAGACAACGGCCCAAATGGACATGATGATGGTGATGAATAAACATGGTCTACCAAACTTGTTGACAAGCATGTTGGATGGAATTTGCATCAAGATGTAACCGACGAAAAGGATGGAAATACAGGTTTGGTATTGGTTACCAGTTAAACCCAAGTCTTCTTCCAAACCACCCAATCTGGCACTGGCAATGTTGTTTCTGTCCAAATAGTTCAAAATGTAGATGTAGACCAACATTGGTAAGATTCTAAGATCAACCTTACGTCTGGTTTTAACTTCCAATTTCTTTAATTCTTCTTCAGAGTAGTGTTTGAGGATATCTGGGACTTCAATATTGTGACGCAACTCCTCGTTAAGAGAAGCTGCTTTTTCCACAGATGGTGAATCACCTGGAGTTGATTCGATGTGTGTGATTTCAAGATCTTTAGTATCAGTGTTCATGTTTGAGATGATGATGATGATGATGATAAAGAAGATACAAAAAGTTGGAACAGAAGAGGTGGGAATTCAGATGCTTTTATACACATTACAAGACTTTGCAATCTCTGAAATTCTCTGGAGTAATGACTACCGCTCCATTCGACTAGTCATTGTAAATTTACATCACGTACGCGTTCCTCAATATTAATGATTGTCCAGTGTCCTAATAAAAAAAATTGGGTTTCAGCCAAGTAATTTTGTAATTAACCCCAGCACGAGCGGACTAATACAGCCAAAATAAAATTTTACGACACTTGGAAGTTGGGACAAATAACCCCAGCCAATTCCAAAAGTCTTGGAGATGTCCCTTTTCCTTGGTGGATGTCTCATCCAGTCGGTTGTGCAATGTGTGCCTGGTGTTTGGTGTACTGGTGGTTGTCAACCATCTACTGAAGATGGTGCTTTGTTTCATGTAGCACCTCCAATGGAAGCTGTATGTACTTGTCGTATATTGAGAAAGGGTTCTGTCTATCATAGCAACTTTTTTTCGTACCCCGATATCTCACCATGTTCCCTGTTTAGGATGTCTCCGGAGCACAGTCGAATCTGTTCCTTAGTTCTGACTTGGTGAGATACGAATTTCGAAAGTTTAAAAAAAGACATGAAATCAAGAGGTTTCTCCACAACCCCAGACAAATAAGAGATGTCTACAGAAATTAGCCCACGGAATTTTGTCTTCCATAGCAAAACCTTGACTCAAGTTTTTCCTAATCGGAAAAGATTTCTTGGGGGAAAGTCTCTGACGCCTATTCCTGGGGTGAATGTCATGGAAAGTAGGTCTTTTTCAGCTTGGCATATTTCTCTTTAGGCTATGACTTGTCCCGTGTCCAGTGCAGACTCAACAAAAATGGAAACAGGGACAAAGACAGGGACAGAGATGAAGCCTTTGCCACTTGGACCTTGGTACTGATGGGCAAGTGTGAGCCAGTTGTAGTTGTAATTTTACGACGTGTGGTGCATGTTTCATCAATTGGGTTACACTTACTAGGGTTTGGGGTTTGTGTCAAGCGTTAGGAGTCAAGTACTCTAGAGCTAGGGCGTCGAAGAAGTCAAAGGCAGCAGCGCAGCGCTTAATGCCCTTGACCCTTGAAAGCTTAGTGATCTGAGACCTCTACTCTGAGCATTGACGAGTCAAGAGTCAAGACTTGTACCACATGGAGTTTTTTGCTACATGGAAAAACAGATTTACGAGAAAGAAATTTTCCACCCGACGTAGGGAAACGCGCGAGATACCATGACCTTGAAGACGATAAAGAGGCCTAACCCACAACTTTGAATTGTATCTATTTCAGCTCCTCTATACTAATTAGTTTGCAAAAACCATTGTTTTGGATCCCATCGGGCTATGTCATACCATATAGGTCCTTCCATAACACTTGTGACCTAACGGACCCTTCTAAAGCGCGAGGTCTGGAACAAGGGTTGATCTTTCAATCTCCGTCTATTTGTCCACGTTCAAATCAGATCAGACTACAGCAGCCTTCCAAAAAGGCGCTGAAACCCAGAAGGCTCAAAGACAAATCCCATGACATGCCCGATTGAGAAGATCAGATAGACTCTGAATGATCCCAACAAACAATTTAAACTTTTGAGGACTACACCAGACACAAAAGAGACAAGCCTACAAGATGTCAAGAATGAGGTCTGTTGGCTTCAAAAAGAAACACAGCAAACAACCATAGCGCTTGTTTGGTGATAGGATACAGAGAGCATCTCCTTAGAACCGAAGTGTCTGAGTTAAGGAACATCTTTGGATCGAGATGTTCCTGGAATTAAACGCCGTGGATTAACTGCAACATTCATAGGCCAAAAATTTGTATAGCTAAATCATCGACAAGGTTCATACAGTAGAGTCGATCAAGTGTAGCATATCATACTCAAGTAGTTGCGGCTTTGACTTCATAGATTGGCGCCAGATCTAACCCACAAGTAGTATGTACTTGCTACATGAGATGAGATCAGCCGGACGTCGCAAATAGACATATTTGCGGAGTGGTTAATCATCACCACGAGTACGTACTAATCAAGCGGAAAGTACGGGTCCGTTGACACATGGATCGAATAATTGAACCACTTCAAAGGTGAAAACTGGGGTTTGATGATTCGATCTTCTCCATAAATGTCTTTGGGCTTACGAGTACCTCATGCAGTAATGGAACGGGGAACAATAGAAGGAGAAGCCCATCTTTCCAACATAGTGCTAAATTTACTTCACCCTCACGACAAAGGAATACTGTCATCCATACCAAGCCAAATGAATATATATATTTTGAGGACAATTAGACGCCGCTGCGGCATCTCGTAGAATATTTCATCATGATACTTGCCCGACGGTCAATTGTTCTCTGTTCAATTATTTTACGAGAAGCGTGTGTGTATACATACACCTCATTCATATGATTTGAGGTATAACTGGTAAAGTTCTTTACAGTCTTGGATCTTCATTGTTAAAATATTGAAGAGTAACTACATGCGAGGACAGACATGTTATCATAATAGAATCAACCTTTTTTTCTTTATTTAAAACATAACCTTATAGAATCATTAATTTAAACGGAGATTTATTTTCTGGTTGAGGTTGGGTAAGTAGCCTTAACAGATTTGGAACGGGAGTATTGGGAAACTCTCTTGACGGCGACAGCTCTCAAGTCATCTCTGTAACCCTTGGCCAAGTTAGCAACAGCTAAAGCAGTTCTTCTTGGGGATTTGTATTGGTTGTAGGTGGTGGAGATAACATTCTTAGCTGGCTTGTTGGCGTTCTTAACGCTCTTGGCCAAAACGGTAACTTTACCGTTAGATTGGGAGATACCAATGGCTTTGTCGTTAGCTAAACCAGAAGAGGTTTTGGTGTTCTTACCGGAAACGTTTAATGGATCACGGGATAAGACAACAGTAGATCTCTTGACTAAGTAAGAGGATTGTTTAGAGGTTAAGGCCCAGATGAAATCGCTATAGTGGAATTGTTAGTATTACGTTCATGGTGAATGTGGTTGAATAGGTAGACACATTTGGGTAAAGCTCAGTCGTGACTTCCAGGCACCTCTGTCATGTAGTTTGTGATATACGTGTAATCAGTGTAGTCTGTATTACCCATTGGCGGGGCTTTCATTCGATCAATAATGTTCTATGATTCCATCTCTTTGTGCAAGGTAATTAATATATTGATAGCTGTTGATGATAACTGAAAAATGTCCTTATTTCACCCAAAATTCACCGTATAACCATGCTTTCTCCTGCTCTAACCTTCCATATTCCTTCACTAGTTCACATACTTAGAGACGTTAGAAGACATTTTGCTATTGCTTGTGGATGATTCTCAATCAAAAGGTCCCTTAACTATGGTGTACTCACCATTCAAATCTTTAGCTTTTTTTTCACTACCACTCTTCCATCAACACTTACCGGTTCGGGCACAATGTACGAGGAGCTGGCTTTGAAAATGTGCTTACATAAGCGTAATTTATTTGCATCCAGACACCACGAAAAAGTCAGAGTCAGGTTATGGTCGCTTGGTCATGAGAAATCGGTGTGCGCGAACCGGAAGAAAGCAGTCACAAATTTTCAGAACGTACTGAAAATTGAAATCTAGAAATCTCGGATCGTTTTTAGGGTCTTCCGTTCCGAAAGCTCAAGGCTCGTGATCTTACCTGTTAGAGCTTAATGCTGATGGGTTTGGTCTTGTCTACAGAACAATAGACTTCACTTTCACACAGAGCTGATCTCTCTAAGTCAATACTAGGATAACTACTTTTCAACGTTCATGAACTCACCGACGGAGATTTTCCTACTAGATGTTCACTGTTGAGGACTGTGCTTACTAGATGTTGGACTTGGTGAACAATAAACATCCAATCCTGTTCGTAATTGTTGAATAGGTTCAACAACTCTGTGAGCAACTCGAGAAATATCATATGATATATCAAGGGACGCAGTGTTAGCCGTAGCAAACTGGGAGTTCCATGTTATTCCTTGCTATCCAGTTTCTCAGGTCCACAGATCACGACCCTCGTTAAACATATGACTTTGAAGAGGTTTCGGTTAATTATCAGCTCGGGTGTTTGAGGCTATAGGAGGTATACCCTTTGTCAAGCTATGTTTTAACTTCCACTAAATTCTATCGCCAATGCTCGGTACACTGTTGATGTATCCTTATTTTTTAGCCATCGTACAAACTGAAAGCCATTCGTAAACCGTAATTACAAATGACCATTGACTACTAACGCTGGTTCAACATCTCAAAAAACACCCTACATCAACTTACTGAACCCAACAATCATCAGATAGCTCACTTCCCTAGGTAACCACAGTACAATCTTACAGTCCCTTCATCCCATCATCAGATCTGTAGCACGTACTACCGTAGTAATAAACTTTGGTGCCATCATCGCGATATGCTCATCTGTGAGCTTAACAACTGTTCATGTTTCATCTGAACATACGTTTTTCATGTCTACGAACACTACAAATCATGCAACCGATGAACATTCGATATCAGTTATGAACCCATTACATCAGTTCCACAGACTTCCACACAGTAATACATAGTACCCACAGCACGATCTTCACACCAGAAACACATACGTACCCATTGCCAAGTTCTGATAGCAGAACTGTAAGCTGGAGTCCCTGTGTCATTGACCAAAGTGGTGTGTGGGTCGACTCAACTGATAATGCTCTCTATGTGTCAACTTTGAGGTAAAAAGTGGTGCAGTTTATCAGGCAACACAACAATTTGTACATATCTATACATGGGTAACTACTAACCATCGTAGTTATTAGTAAACATGGGATGGGTGGGAAACATATACGTAGAGCAATTTAACGGATACAAGTGGCGTGTCATTCGTCTAGTAACCCACAACCCACAACATCTTTCGATAAAAGATCATGAGGTCTTTCGATACAGCTTTTGTTTATAGGGAGGTAGTCTCGCTGTATGAGCATGTCCTCATGCTATAATATATCACCTTACCAATAACACATGATCATCGCCACTATACAATTTCACAGTTCTAGGTAAAGTATAAATATATTCAATATGTATTTCAGATATATGAGGAAAATTTCAACAAGATAATGTACACAGCTCTTCAAATTAATAAAAGGAAGGTATAAGGAAAAGAGGCAGACTGATAAAAAAAGCATAAATAAAACTGGAGATATTGATGAATAAGAGAACCTGATATAATGGCATAAATTTGAATCTTGATATGATAATGGTGGGAAAAAATCAACAATAAAAAGTAAGGCATAACTCATGAAAGGGTATGAAGAATTAAAACATGATGTATCTGGGTAAGTATATGATTATGGGTAGGTGGAAACAGTTCTGTTGCTACTAAACCCTTCCAATCCATTGATTTTCAAGTTCAAGTTGACAAAGAATTCAATCAAATGTGATCTTTTCTCAAATTTCAAAGTTGATCCAGACTTGTTATTGTTACCAAGCCATATTCTCAGTATACCTGAGATTTCTTCAATTTGTTGTTTGATATCTTGGTCATCTTGGTATAGTTCTTGATCTTTGGTCATGCTTAGAACAATAATGTATAATGAGGTGAACCCTAGTAAGTTGAACTTGTTGATCAATTTCACATCTAGTTTCTTGAACCATTTTTGTGCACTGGCATAATCCTTCTTGAAGAAAATCAAGTTTTGAATGATTGAGGCATACATGGTGAATAGTTCATCATCTTTAACTTCATCGGCAGCTAGTTTAGATAGATTCTCTTTCAATGTAGCAATATTTTCATCAGTTGGGTGAAGTAATGCATCCAATTCAGCATTGACATTAGATGGTTGGGCATCTTCACTTGGTTCAAATGTAGAGTTGATAGTAGTTTTCATGAATTTGGCCAAAATAGCATTTGTCTTTGATTCATTAATCATATTGTAGAGAACGTGGATAGTAGAGAAATTGTGAGTCTTGACAGATTCATCATCACCTTCTGAAACTTCAGTGTCAACTTGACATTTGACTTCTTCTTCCAATAAAGCAGCAATGTGTGTTTCATTATGGATAGTTTCAGCATTTTCCAATGACAAGATCAATTTCAATTCATCATAGCTTTGAGAATCTGTGTTGAGTTTAATCTCTTTCAAATAGTTCCACAAGTGTTCAATGTACATGTTGGTGAATTTTTGTGTAATGACATCTTGAGTCAATGATGAGGCTTTCAATTTAATGGCTCTGATAATGGCCTTCTTGACAAAATCATTGTTTGAATCATCCTTGGTACCAACAAATGTTTTCCAGATGGAAACTTTAGACAAGTTTCTAATATCCTCGGTGTTGACAGAGTTGGAATTAGCTTGTTGTAAAGATTCTTTTTCATCCTTCTTCTTTTGGAAAAGAGTTGGGAAGATAAAGTTCAACAAGACACCCATGATCAAGGCAACTTTGAACATCATAATCAATGGCTTACCAATGATTTGGGATCCTTGGTTGTTGAAACTGAACACTGGAAGGGCAAATAATGATCTTGTAGAATCGACATTGCTAAAATCATCATTCAAACCAGCACCAACCATACATGCCAATCCACCAAGTAAGAATTTGTTGGCATAGCTTTGGTTGTTGTTATTGTTGTTATTGGCATAAGCGTTTGCAACATTTGTTCTTTGCACCATTGTTGGCTCTTGAGAACCGTGATGGGAACCAACAGAGCTTCTTGGAGTAATGGTACCATTGTTCATACCATACAATCGATTCTTCAATTTTTCATTTTCATTTTTCAAAGTTTCATTCTTGCTTTCCAAATGCTTAATGTATTCAGTAGCTTTTGACAAGATGGTAGCCTTGTTCAATTTCTTAGCTGGTTGTAAACCATCTAGTTCGTTATCATCGACTTCATCATCACCACTGTCAACCAAGACACGTAGCGCTGGGACAGCATCTCTCAAGGCATTGATCTTATCGTTGATATTGGTTCTGTATCTCTTTTCAATCATATTGTGCGATGATTTCTCCTTCTTAGCAGTACGCTTGGTGATACCAGCGTGTGGCACAGCATCTGCCAACTTGACCTTTGCCTGTTGATGTTGTGGTTGTGGCAAGTCATTTGGTGAGCCGGCAACGGAACTTGAAGCTGATTCCATCTTCACTTGAGCCTGTGCAAGTTCTTGATCAAAGTTGACATCATAATTGTTCAAGTCACCAGTATGTGGTGAGCTGCTGGTGGATGTATTGATCAAAGAGTCTGGAGACAGGTACATATCCACGCCATTGTTCCCAGCGGCACCGTTGACATTGCTAAAGTCGTAGAAAGGGTCCAACATGACCTCTTCGTCGTTTGAAGCGATAGAGTTTGTGAGTGAGGCTTCATGGCTCAAGAAGGCAGCACCGTCCATAGGATCCAGGTTCTGTGGTTGGGCCTTGAAGTTGTTGTTATTGATGTTGTTGGCGTTGTTATTGATGATATTGTTGTTGCCGCCGTTGTTGAACGACGCCAAAAAGGCATCGTAGTCTTCAAAAGTGTATGGCATCTTCGTCGTCTCAAGGGTCTATTCTCTAGTTGTTCTGGTGAAGCGCTTCCCTTGCAAACACTCTCTCTTTCTAGTTGTTTTGTTGTTCTCTAAGGAAAACTTTTCTAGCTCATTGGTAAAAGAGTACAACTCCCCTTTTCCCACTCGTTTACATTTCTAGCTCAACACTGCTTCAGAACGATATCTCTAGAAATAGGCACATTCTACAAATTCTAATCGTATGATTTTAAAGATCAGGCAACTTTTGGCGTGCGCAGACCAGGACTTTTCCCCTGGCACGGACGGAAATGGCAGATCGCGACAATCGGAGTTTACTCAATTGATTTTATATTGTTTAAATAATTAACCGTTTATTTAATATTTGGTGGGGGACAGGATTTACTGGCCTCTGTAGATAAAACTGTCTAGTGTCAAGTTTCTAGTAGTACCACGCTTCGTCTTCAGAGAGGTCACTGCGGGCTTGTTGTTGTGTTGTATAGGTCTCAGCGCAGTCTTGGTCTTGGTTTTAGTACTAGTAGAGGCTGCTCCGAAATTGCTGATGAACTTGCTCTTGAAACCAAATTTCGCATGTAGACCCTCTATGACTTCAGAATCAGCGTCTTTCTTGGATGAAGTAACACTCAAGTGTGTTTCCGAGTGGTAAGATTCCTGCACTTGTAACCTTGTCTCGGTCTCTTGGTAAACCATCTTTTCCCTCATTTCAACTTTATCATGGCTGCGTTCATTATCGGAATCATCATCGGGATCTGTCAGCTCAAAATCACTAGAATTTGGAACAAACAGTGATGTCTTCTGTGGTCTCTTGTCATAACAAGAGGGCAGGGGTGTAGGTGGGAGCTCATCGATATGGTCAGGTAAGATTCTATTGGCAACCTCAGGCGTAATTGATTCAACCTTCTTTGGTGATGTGGGTATCTCAGCATTGATCTTTGGAAGATGGGAAACTTGCTGCTCAACCACAGCTTTTGAAGCAGAGAAAAATCTGCTTGATACGGGAGTAGTTAACGTACTTGTCGTAGGGGTATTGAAGAGTTTCATTCTCTTTGATGTTGGTGACAAAGACTTTGGAGTCAACTTTCTATTAGAGTCGATACTCTTGGGCGTTGCGCCTATTGTGGATGCTCTGGTCCCTGGAGTACCCAATTTGAAAAAGGCATCGATACTCTTTGTGCCCAGATTTGTAGGAGTTGAGTAAGATCTTTTCGCAGGTCTCTCTGCATTATCCGACAAAGTGGATGTCTTGGATGGTGTTCTCACTGCAGTGAAAGAACTTGATTTGAAAGAGGCCTCTCTCGATATCAAAGTTCCCTTCGTTATAGGGTCGATTTCACCAAGCGCAATGCCCTTGTGAAGCTCATCATCATGTAACTCACCAATGCACTCTAGCCATATCCCTTCATCTATCGAGTCAGGTTTCTCACAATCATTCAATGTGGATACTTGGTGTGTCATTGGATTATAGACCCTTTGGTATTGGAAAGATATGTCGGCCTTCTTGTACTCCAATTCAAATTCATCGGGCACTCTTATCTTACCCTCAAGTTTCAACCCCATTAGACATTTATCCATCGTACCATACTTCTTCACAAGATTGAAAGCTTTCACCACACCAATACCATTGAGCCCATTAGTATAATCACACCCGCTCAAACATGCACACATTCTTAACTGGGACTCGCTCATCAATCCAATGGGTATCTCTTTACATTTTGTAAAATTGTCTTTCCTTATCACGACGCATTCACCATTATCATTAAGCTTTGTCAAAAGACACTTTGCTCCAAATATTAAAAGATCCGAGTCTTCACTTATTATACCATGTACCAATCCTAAACGCTCAAGATATACCATCTGAGGGTCTGCTTCATATGGCGCCACGACGTATTTCAAGTTTTCCGATTTCAAATATTCAATAACAGATTTAGCCATGGAGGGAGTAATATCAACACATTTGGTGAAATGATTATGTGCCAGCTTGGTGTTACCATTCCTCAAGAACTCCAAGCCCTTGGCTTTATTCTTCAGCCTATTTTGCTCCCTCTCCAGTTCTGTATCCTTCTTACTATTGAACTTATCACCATCAAAGACGAAATAAGGCTCGACTCCAAAATGTTTCAACAAGTTAATTCTTTTCTGGAAGTAATTGATATACTTTGTTGTTGCCAAATCCTGCGCTAACTCCCACGAGCAAGAAATAGCACTTCTATGCAACCAGGCATACGAATCAATGGCTAGAGTCTTCCCTCTGAATCTCTCCAAGCTCAGACACTCGTGAATACTCTTCAACTGCGGCAAAAGACCTGTAACACCCATGATCTCTTTAGCTCAGCGCAGACAAACTCGATCCTCACAGCAGAGTAACCAAAGAATCCTCCAGGCAAAGAAAAAGGTATATAGATCACAGCAATTTCCCAGATCTGTCAACTTTTAAGGCCTCTCATTTAAACTTTGTGATGTTTACATACGCGTAAAAAACATAACAAATTTGCAAAACAAATTCGCGTGAGATTTCACACCGCGAACTCGTTCTGCAGATCTCAACTTCATCAAAACAAAGTGAACAGATCATTAACTAATCATTATTATTGTTTACGATTCAGATTTGGCGGCTGACACGATTGGAAGGGCGCAGGCTTTACAAGGATAGACGAGATGTCGTACAGTCAAGATCAGCAAATGAACCAGCTGGCTAACGGTGTCCAAAACTTGGGTTTTGACCAACAACAACAGCAACAACCACAGCCAGCAGTTGCAAGAAAGAAGAGACCAGCTAGAGCTTACCATGATCTAACACCTAACGCTGGTGCACAACCTCAATTCCAAACACCTAATATCCCTCAACAGCAACAATTTGGCTTACAATCCGCATTCCAAACACCAGTAAACCCGGTTCAAGGTTTCCCAACTCCGAATGTAAACAATGCACAGGCTACTTTCACGCCAGGCTTCCAAAGTCCAGCTGTACACACCCCAGGTATTCAACAAGGATTCCAACAATCACCATTACCTTCGTTTCCAGGATCTCCATATCAACAAGGATCAGCTGAGTCTGCTAATCCCGAGGAGTCATTATCTGTTCCTTACCAAAGAAAGACGCAGGAAGTTGAATACTCTGTGAACACTTTCAAGTCTTTTGAAAACACATTGCCTCCAACTGCAACTACCAAATTTACCTCGATCGATCAAGGTAATGCAATTCCAAAATTCATGAGATTGTCAATGGGTACAATTCCATCATCAGAAGCATTAAGAGCCTCTACAAAATTACCATTGGGGCTAACAATCCGTCCATTTGCACCATTGGATTATAACGAGGAACCAGTTCCAGAAGTGGACTTAAGCGCTATTGGCGGACCTCCTCGTTGTCGTCGTTGTCGTACCTATGTCAATCCAGGTATGAAATTCACACACGATAACAAAATTGTTTGTAACATGTGTAAATTCGCTACACCATTACCATATGAATACCAAGCTCCACTAGATGTTAGTGGTCGCAGAGTTGATCATTTGTTGAGACCTGAGTTGCATAAAGGTACCGTTGATTTTTTGGTTCCAGAGACATATTGGGAGCAAGAAGGTGTCCAACCAAACACTTTACATCATGTCTTCTTGATTGATGTCAGTGCCTCAATTGATATTATCAGAGCCACTACAGAAGCTATTAGATGTACAATTGATAAATTGGACCCAGCTGTTAAGATTGCCATCATCACATACGATGAAAAAATCCAATTCTACAACTTGAGATCAGATCAAACACAAGTTGTTGTTGCCTCTGATTTAGAAGATCCTTTCATTCCAATCCACGATGGGTTATTCGTTGATCCTCAAGAATGTGTTTTCCAAGTGCAAGATGCATTGAACAAAATTGATGAACTTTATTCTGAATTTAGATCTCCAGAAGTCAGTTTTGGTGCTGCTTTGAAATATGCCCTGTACGCCCTGGGTACAGTTGGTGGGGGTAAAGTTACTGCAACTTTATCCAAAATCCCAAGTAAAGGCCCTGGTATGTTGAAAAATCCTAATGATAAGGACTCAGGTGCTGATGCCTTCAAGGGTGATGACGTGTACTACAACAAACTAGCTGATGAGTACATCCAACAAAATGCTGGACTAGATCTTTTTATCATCTCCAAAGGTGCTGTTGATTTGATCAACTCAAGCATTGTAGCTAGAAAGACAAGTGGGCTGTTGAAATTATATTCCAATTTTGAAGCTCAAAGGGATGAGTTCACATTGATTGAAGATCTCAAGAGGGCTATCTTGAGCACTAAAGGTTATCAAGGTCAATTGAAAATCCGTTGCTCTGCAGGGCTACAAGTTTCGAAGTACTATGGTAACCTTGATTTGAAGAGTGTTAGCTCTGATCCAAAGATACCAGTGTTGACATCTGAGCAACAATATTCAACACTGTTTGCATATGACGATAAGTTGAATGAAAAGGATGATGCTCATTTCCAAGCCGCGTTATTGTATACTGGTATCGATGGTGTGAGAAGAGTTCGTGTTATCAACATGGTTGCATCTGTCACTAGTAATGTCAATGATGCTTTTGCATTTGTTAACCAAGATGTCGTTTTGGATATCATTGTTAAAGATTGTTTGAGCTATTTGAACAAACAACATCCAACTGAGATCAAGATTAGTTTGACTACCAAATTAGTTGAAATCTTTACCCAATACCGTGGATTAATCGCCAGAAATAATTCGTTACCTTCCCAATTGGTATTCCCTGATAGTTTGAAAACGATCATTGCATATGTTAATGCCTTCCAAAAGGCCAAGATCTTCAAGACATCAGTGCCAAATAATTTGAAGATTTATGATTATTATCAATTTAACTCTTTACCATTGGACAAGTTTTTATTGAAGCTATACCCAAGAATCATTTCATTGCACAACTTGGAAGAAACTGATTGTATGTATGATGAAACTTCAGGTTTCTTCCAAATGCCAACCAATACAAGAGCTGCATTACAATACTTGGAGTATGGTGGTGCTTATTTCATTTTCAATGGTGAGAAATTATTACTATGGCTCCACAATGCGGTCAATCCGTTACTACTAAAAGATCTATTAGATGTTGACTCCTTAGACCAATTAACACCATTTACCAACGAGTTACCAGAGCTGAGCACACATATTTCATTACAAGCAAGAAACTTGCTCAATTTTTACAAGAACTCATTTGGTCTAGACTTCCTCGGGTTCCAACTATGCCGTGTTGGTATTGATGGTGCAGAATTCGAGGTTGCCGATTTGTTAGTTGAGGATAAGACCATTGATAAGACTCAAAGCTATAGTGAATACTTGACAAATGTTCACAAGCAGATTAAGAACAAGTTGGAAAATGAAAAGATCCAAAAAGTCAATGAACCAAAACATGATGATAGTACATTGAGTCAAAGATTTGTTCAATTTTGATCGCATACTACGTCACTAGTACATAACACATATCAATTACACACTTAATAGTACAAAATTAACTCATCTCATCTCTATCCCCTTCTACCTCTAATAGCACTCACCAACCTACTATAATTATCACTCAATCCAGCCAATGCCCTTACATTAGTTGTTGATTCCACTGCAGTTATTGTTGGCTGAACACCCCTTTTCCTCTGTTGAGCCTTGAGAAAGTCCAAAACCAAACTCAATATCACGAATACCAGCTCCACAATCATGTTGATGAATCTTTGTACAAGTTCATTCCCCAGTATGACTTTGCCCAAGGAGACTAACTTGATGGCTAATGGTGTGAACACATCGACTAGTGTGATGAAGATCTGTACACTCATCAAACCGATCTTGATTATGAGTTCATCTCTATTACCAGGGTCTGCTGCTTGATTGAAGGAGGGTTGTGATTGTGGGGGAGGTTGTTGGGGGGTCTGTTGTGGTGGAGGAGGTGCTTGCTGAGTTTGTTGTTGTTGTAAAGGTTGGTGTATCGAATTGATCAATCCATAGCTTGATTCAATATAAGTCTGTTTAAAAGTCTCGTACTGAACATTAGGCTGTGTTATCAAGCTTTCCAATTTCCTCAGCGAGACCAACATTTGCTTGATATCAACAAATTCTCTAATCTTGGCTGTCTCATCAACATTAGGAGCAGTAGTCTCCTCAGAATACCTAGGTAGTTCAATTGTAGTCTCTGACTCATCCCTTGCTGACCATGGAGAGCCTAATGTGGAGGATTGATACACTTGTTGTTGTTGCTGCTTTGGAGTGGACGCAGAATTTGGTCTTGATGTTTTAGGTGAAGAAGGTGCCGATGCCTGTCTTTTCGATATTATACGCTGATGGATCGTCTGTGGTGGAGTATCTGCAAAGTCTGACTCTATATCAGAGTCTGAATCGTTGCTGGGCCTTCTTGCTGGTGATAGCGCCGTTGTCAGCTTTGTATGTAGATATGATTGTATTGAGTTCATTATCCCCTTGTACTACTGGAAGTCGGTTGCTGTGATGCTTCGAGTGGGAGTTGCAGAACTTGCTTTTAATTATCGGTCGATCAAATATCTGAGTTGCTTCAATAACAACAAGCACAGTATTTGTCAAGCTTTAGTTCACCGACTTCAAGGAACCCAACGAGTATTAAAATCACCACATGCTAAAAAGCATCAGCAACAAGCTTCACAGCTTGTTTCTCTTTTCGGTAATTCCGAAAAAGTTTTTATTTCCGAAAAGCATATATAACCAGCCAACTTTCGCCATATCTTCATCTACAATTTAAATACCAACAGATATGCACGGGTTTTTATTAAATTAATTGGAGAAAGAGAATCGGACAGTTGGGAAGTATAAAAAAAACGAAGGACAAAAACACAATTCTAAATAATGACGTTATGTATGTAAATTTGGTAGATAATGTACAAGGATGAATGAATGTTGATGAAATCACAACAATAGTGTCAATGTGAACACTGTGACAAGGGTCACAACCATACTGGAGACATGCAAGACATTGATACCAGGCAAGATCCCATTATCAATAGCACTTAGTCTAAAGGCACCTGCCGTTGCTGAGGAACTTCTCATTGAACTATTAGCAGATAAAGTTGTCTGTACTCTCCCTGTAAAGATCTCATTCCCATTAATACTAGCAGTGATAACATCAGGCTGTAGGGACAATTTCCCCAAGTTTTCATTATAATAAAAAGTCAAACTGTTTGTAATGTTATTCGTCTTGGCGAATGGGATATGGTTCGAAGAGATTGCCGAACTGGCGTAATTGGTCACAGAAGCGTTTGACAAAGTGGATGTAGGTGACATGGTGGAAGCTGCTGCGGCAGAGATGGAGGCTTGTGTATAGTTTGCTGCTTGTGCTAGTGCCAAAGTGTCACCATCATTATCGACAGCTAAATAGGCATGATGGAAGAATGGGTAACCAAGGACAGAATATCCAAAATAGTGGTTTGGACGGATTGATAATTGACATGCGGCAGAGCCATCATCAAATGTCAATTCTGTGTTATTTTCCGCATAGGCTCTATTAATGATTTTGGCCACTGGTAATTGAATTGTCAAGTTCCCAAATTGTAAATTGAAATTAGCATTTAAACTCGAGATATCACATTTCAAGTACCACGCGTCACCATTCTCCACATATAGGGCATTCAATTGTAATGCCAAATTAACAATCATGGCATATGGTAAAAAAATGCCCGTGGCTCTAGTATCCAACAACACAGGTTCCGTCAAGTTTGAAGAGGTTAAAAAGGCATGTTTCCCCGCAGAATTACTCACAGATAGCCCTGTTAATGGGATGATTGGATAATTGTACTGTAAATGGTTTTGATCATCCAAGTAAGGGATCTTGTTAAATTTGACTAAATCGCCCGTGTAATAATCCGTATTAACCCCACCAAAGAACAATTCTGCACTCTGGTTGCCCTTTGGATAATAAGAGAAACTTGATGAGTTTATAGCCCCCTGTGATTTCAACTGTTCCAAGAAATGTGAATCGTCACCAGGGTGTACTGTGGAAGTATTTGTAAATCTGCCAGCTAATCCCAACCCACCAAGCGATACTGAGGATTCATTCGCATTAAGAAACATTGTCTCGCCCAATTGGATCTCAAATTCATCATTGGAACCTTCGTTCGTCACTGTGATATTCCACTCATCCTGCGCAAGACTTCCATTAATAGAGATCCCATCCAACGTGTTATAAGTGTGATAATTTCCCTTATCCACAAAACTTGACGACTCATTAGTGGAGAACGTATCCCATATACTACATAGTCCGTCTGCGCCCGTAGTGTTTGTTTCACAGGATGGTAAAGACAGACTATTTCTTAACCATAGGAACGGTTGTGCGATATCAACTCTGAGGCCGACACTTTGAGGAGGTGTTCCTATAGTGACGTTTGTCATGAAGAAGAGCCCATTGTTGGAAGTGACAGCTAGTGTTGGGAATGGTGAGCTATTGGACTGCGTAGAGGATGTTGAGTTTGCAGCGAGGGCCAAGGGTATGAGGAGGGATAGTTGGAATAGGTTGTAGTGTACCATTATTAGTTTATTATTTATAGGTAATCCTGACTGTGATGCTATTTGGAACCCAGTCACAATGAGTCTGGGGAATTGACAGGATCTGCTTTTGAAACGATGACTACCAGCAGCCTTGAGATCTGTGATTTGAGCAGAGTATATGGGCTAGTACTGCTTTTGATGTTCTTTGTTTATTAATGGGTTTTCTTCTGGTTTAAATTTAGATTTTTTATGATGCTTTTTTCTCACTAGCGAAAGTCTCAACGGTACAAATTGGCAAGATCTTGCCGATGCTGTGCTGCCATTTTTGGCTAAAATTATCCAGGTATTTTTAGAAAAATTCCTCGGGAAATGTGAGAATATCTGCTGATTCTATGGCAAATATCGTGTCTTTCCACGTCCTTTCCCAGCTATAAAACCCAGCTATAATCCCACTCTTTCCAAAGCAGGTGTTTTCGCTTTAATGCCTCGTTTTGGTCTTTTTTTTGCAGAACGAATTCGCGAATGTTTTTTACGAATTTCGCGGATTTTTTGTTTACGCGACTCTCAAAAATCAATATCAAATTCACTATGAATTAAAGACAATGGAATGGGCTGAATGGTAGCTGAATTGACCTAGATTACAAGGGTTTTAGAAGGGTATTGAAGAGCTTAGTTATGAGCGAGACACAGGCACACAGGAGACCCTCAGTGATATCCAAGTCACCAGAAGTCTCGGAGATCAGGGAACCATTAATCTCATCACAAGAGGATCAGGACACATTACCTGTCACATCTAGGTTCTTCACACCAGTGATTATCCAATTATGCCTATGCATTGTTGGCTGGTACATCTTTTCACTGTCGATCTCACTATACAACAAATGGATGTTTGACAAGTCCAAGCTGAACTTACCGTTCCCTATAATCATTACATCATTCCATCAATTACTATTATCCATCTTATCATTCATCACTATTAAGTTAAGACCTTCGATAAGGCCTGAGTCCACAGAAGATGAGGAGGAGGATCCTGACCAAGCTATACTAGACCAGCAAGAAAATAAAGCCGATAAGGTCCAGTATTGGAAATTCTATCTGATACATATCTTACCATGTGCCCTTGCAAGCGCTGGTGACATTGGAGCAGGGAATATGAGTTTCCGTTATATCACACTAACGATCTATACCATGGTGAAATCGTCGAGTATAGCATTTGTCTTACTATTTGGGATCCTCTTCAAATTGGAAAAATTTAGTCTGAACCTAATGGGTATTGTGTTACTAATGTCCTTTGGTGTCATGCTCATGGTGGATAAATCGAATGGTAGTAATAGTGATGAAGAAAGTGAACCTAACAGCCAGTTTTACCTGGGGTTCGGATTGGTGTTGATGAGTAGTTGTATGAGTGGG
Source organism: Hansenula queroliae (assembly GCA_030674255.1). NCBI lineage: Eukaryota > Fungi > Ascomycota > Saccharomycetes > Phaffomycetales > Wickerhamomycetaceae > Hansenula > Hansenula queroliae. The sequence continues at coordinate 42,233 of JAJLXP010000034.1, forward strand.
TTAAGATGGGTCTTTACACAGTTGTTGTTACACAAGAATCACCAACAAAAGGGGAAGAAGAACCCGATTGTCACTATCTATCAATTGTCTCCACCGATGTTTGTGATACTATTTATCATTGGGTTGGGTATTGAAGGACTAGGGAATTTCTTTAAGGCGTCTATATGGGAAGAGCGTGGAATTATACACACAGTTGTATTACTGTTATTCCCAGGTTTACTTGTGTTCTTTATGACAATCTTCGAATTCGCCATCTTGCAAAGAGCACAAGTTGTCACGTTGAGTATTGCAGGGATCTTTAAAGAGTTGTTAACGATCTTGGCCAGTTCCATTATATTCCATGATCGCTTGACATTCATAAATTTCGTTGGATTGCTTATCACATTGATTGACATCGTATGGTACAATTACTCTAGATACACTGAGAGACTGAAGCAGGAACAAGAGGAGCAGCACAAGATCGTCACCAATAGATCCATTGAACTAGAGAATGTATAGATTAATATAATATTCATCGGTATACCATATATTTGGTCACATGATCTCAGTACTCCATTTCACGTGACTTTCCGTCTCCGCCGGCTTTCTTTTCCTTTATGGAGAATCCCGTGTAGAATCATTTCGCGGATCTCGGAATCTGCAGGCGGACGTCAAACTTGTAAAGGGATTTGAAAAATTTTCGCACCAAGCGGAGAACAAATTTGATTGGATAATATGGATTGAAGTACAATATACCAACTTTCAAGTGATAATTTATTAGTTAGGTGGTTACTTGAGGGGCAGTGGTAGTTGTGTATGAGTGTATTTGTAGAGACAAGAGGCACCGTAACTTGTAGGGTGCTGGGCCTCTCCTCAGTAGTTCCATTGCAAATTCGCTAGGCATTCACTGGCCTACGGCTCCCGGCCATTGAGCTGATTGGTTCCACTTTGACGTGAACAAAGCACAACGGCCTCTACTTTTCCCCAGTTTTCTACAAACTTCAAAGCCCAAACTTTCCCAAAACGAGCTTACAAATCCCAAACAAAAAAGATTTTCACCACATTTTGCACTGCAGTCTTGGATTCTGGGTACTTATTAATTTTTCCCATTCTCGCCGTGGTGTGAATTCCAATTTTCAAAACGACGAAAAAAAAAGCTTGGGAAGCTGAGATTTTCCTACAGAAAAAAAAACCATTTAAAAAAAGGGATTGCGAACCAACTACGTGGGCGGCTGCTACAACAACAACGAGCTCAAACATCAACAACAAACAGGGCGGCTAGTCGTATTACTATTGCTATTCAACCATGATCACTGCTGGCGAGCACAAGCGCGGGTCCCTCTTTGGGTACGTCCACAGCATCTTCCACTATGTGATGAACATGACCATCTTCAACCAGGTTTTGCCATCGAGGGAAACTCCTGATGAAACGGATAAGCAGAGTATCAAGGATCAACAGACGAATCACACTGAAACGGAGGACTCTGGCTTTGACCTGTTCCCAAAGAAGATCCAATACAACAAGGATCTGCTACAGAATACGAGTGCAACACCATGTTCCCTAGAGGTTTCCAAAATACATAAAGTCATCAACTCTGATGGAACCATCACTTGGGATTTCAACAGTAATAACAGCAACAACACAAGCATGTTTAACTCACCACAGGCCGATGGGAACTCCCCGTTCCTCACTTCCACTGGGTCCACTATTAGTACCTCTGATGAAATGTTGTTATCACCACATACCATCAAGTCATCCCACACTCCATCTCCAAATAATAATCATTTATCGCAAAAATCCCCTTCATTTGATGGTGAAGATGATGAAGAAAGTGTGGATGGGTTCAACTTGCCACATCCAGAGTTTTTCGAACTAAAGTCTGAAACTTCAACACCAAACTCTACCACGTCATCAAATAACAGCAGTGCTACAAGTTCCACTGGAGGTAACAGCAATAAGAAGAACAAGGTCTATACATGTGAATATTGTCATGCTGAATTCAGAATCAAAGGTTATTTAACCCGTCACATTAAGAAACATGCTATAACAAAAGCTTATGAATGTCCCTTCTACAATGAACACTCTGAGAACAAGTGTCATCCAAACGGTGGGTTCTCGCGTCGTGACACTTACAAAACCCATTTAAAAGCCCGTCATTTCAAATACCCACAGGGAACACGTTCACAAGACCGTGTCAACACACCGGGGAAATGTGGTCTATGTAACAAACCATATGAAAACAATGAAGATTGGGTCGAGAACCATATCGAGAATGGTGAATGTGAGTTATTACCAAAAGGCTACGAAGGCCGTGTTAAAAACTCGAGAAGACGTAATTATGAATTTCCAGATAATCATCATCATCAACACAATCAAACCACACCATCCTCAGGGCCAAACAGTTCCACAGAGGACTTATCCACTCCAGAGGATACAACATCAAGATTATTGGCTACTTTCAAACCAACAATAACCAATACGAATAATGTTTTATTGGCAGGTAAAACACCAATTTTAAACGAGACAAACATTAAGATATCATCCAATATGGGACAAATCTTGTTACAGAATGAGTATGACGACAATGATGAGTTTAGTTTGGATACCGAGCAGTGTTTTTCGTACAACCGTTGGATGTGAAAGTCCAGTGAGAACAGTTGTTGTTTTTCTATTACGTTTATTTAATGATTTGGTTTGTTGTGTGGTTTGATTTGTTTTGATGATGTTTTTTTTATATATTGTTTAGTATTAGGGTATAGGACGGTTTAATCGGTAATGAAAATGAAATTAATGATTAGTTCAATGGATATATGTAGTTCTACTTGTACTTTGAAGTATCCACATTTAGTTTAATATTAATTTTGATGGTATACATGTGATATGCCTCTCTGACTATGAGCATCTGAATTCCGGCTTCAAAGTGGAGTCACTCCACCAAGTGCCCACCTAGAATAAAATTCACGACACGAAGTTCATGATCTTCAACATTCACGTATCAAACCAGACATACCACCCGTGAACTTTCCTATTCCAGACAATATAAAACAACTCCTTTTGGAAGTTGGAACGATCATCCAGGCACCATTTTCAGGTCTTGGCCAAAATGGGACTAGTCCGAAAAAATTGTCGGACGAGGGGTCAAAGTTCAAACAAACCTCAACAACAAGTATCGGACATTATAATCTACAACTTCAATCACATAAAGAATAATATACATTGGAATAAACCTTCTAAGTGTATATAGTTGATGGGAAAAAAATAGTCCGAATAAACAAATAGAAAAAAAAAGCATTATTATTAAGTGAAAACCTCCAGAGGCCCACTGTGTGAAAACACACACACAATCCATATTGTGTACAGACACAGGCTTATTGTAGCTGTATTAAAACCTCCATATTTTGAAAAAACCCTGGTCTAGGCATATTAGAACAAGAGCCTAACCGAAACAAAAAAATCAACAGTAGTATTATATTCTTGTAAATTTTGTTGTGTTGCGTTATGCTTATAACAACAAGGCAGCAGCAGCACCAACAACACCGGCAAAGGCGAATGGAGCAGTCAAACCAGCAGCACCGGCAGTAGAAACACTTGAAGTTGTGGTACCGTTACCACCAGCAGTACCGTTACCAGCAGAACCACCTGAAGTACCGTTACGACCACCGACAGCACCACCGGTAGAGTTTGAAACTTGAGCAGCAGCTAAGGAGACGAAAGCTAATGAGGAGATGATTGTGAACTTCATTGTGTGTAGTGTGTGTAGTCTTTGTATAAGTGTGTATAGTGGAAAGGGAAAAAGAGTTGATTGAAAATTTCTAGAGAAACGGGAAATACGTCTGAGTTTATATAGTTGAATTTTTTTCTCTCTCTCTAATATATTACTCATGCATCTCCAAACGCGTGGTTTTTTGTTCCCACTCCAAGACATATTGCTCTCATACAAAGGAGGTACGTCCCGTAAAAAACTTTCAGCCTGAGTGTTTCCAATTATAGCGCATTCCTGTTGTCGATTGTTTGAATTGGGAAAGTCTGTGGCTGAAATGGGAAATCTTGGTATGGGCCCATGGGGTCCAAAAGGTCTAGAATTGTACTCTGAGATAGCATTCAGCACAGAGAAGTGCGATGGAGCAGAGTCGGCCCCCTGATCAGAGGCACACATGTGTTGAAACTTAAGGAACAAAAGCTTCGCAAGGCTTATCAGGGATTGTGGGTTGTAACTTGTTATCTATGGAAATTACAATTATGTACATAATTACGGTGCTCCCGGGAGTTTGCTTTTTTGAAGCATATGACAATGCACCCCAACAAGCATGAGGCCCTGGTGGTCTCTCTACGTATTAAATCACCACTATGAGTATCTACTATCAAGTACAAGGCATCGATAAACCGTGTAGGCTTAGCACTCATTTCTTTTATTCAGAATTGATAAATTTGAGCGTGTCACTGCCTAAAGTCCTAATTAGCCTATTTCGCAACAATAATTGTTGTGCTTGTTTCTTCTTGCAAACTCTGTGGCCTAATTAACCCGAAGAGAAAAGACTAGCGGATATGAGAATAATCCACGTGAGCGTTTGGTATGGTAATTAATCGTACGTAAATGTGACCATTGCTGAAGATCTCGTGGCTGTAACAGGCTGAGCGTAATAATTAGATGACTTCTATCAGTTTCGATGTTGTTCGCTGACTGTAATTATATTTGCTTTGTCACTTGAGTGCTGATTGACATGGCGCAGGGTTTTTCACTGGGACTCGGGATTATGTAAGCGGACTTCAGACTAGTCCCTTTTTCAGTGTGGACGTATTCGAATAATACTATAAACGGAGTAATATATAAGATACAAATGGATTATATATACCAATCTGATTAGCATCTATAGAGTAGAAAGTGTAAATAATTGACTATACCCCCTCCTTTGAGTAAAATTCCGAGATTTCAAATTTTCAAAGTTTTGGTTTTACGAATTTGTTTTTGTGTCAAATAATATCGATGGTACATATTCTTTAGGAATCTGTGAAATCTCCAAAATTTAACCTGGGGATCTCGAGATTCTAGTGATACCACTGAATTATCCACTTTCAGTTATCTCATATTCATAAGCCTGGCCAAGAAGTGTCAAAATTCACACCTTGAACATACTTTGGTTGTCTTACCGCCATACTCCGAGGCTAATTAACACTAGAACTAAATGTTAACAAAGTTACCAACAGATATCAATTTACACATTCAATCTATTTTACTACACACAGACCCCTCTTCTGTGATCCAATTACTGAAAACTTGCAAACAGTTGAAGAGACTTTGTTATTCAACGCTATATTCCAAAGTATACTTTGTCATATCCACCCAATACAAACTCGATGAATACATTGTGTCATGGAGCGATAACAAGACGAAAGGTGTCACCATGATCTGTGGACTATTACAATTGAATAAATTCATCAATCATACATTGCCGCTGGTACGGAACATCTTGAAGAAGTGCTATATCGATTGGATCTGTTTTGATAATGTGATGTTGGACCCCAGTTTCCGGAGTTGGATCGGTACAACAATTGGTTCCATATTACCAACAACTAATACATTCCAATATAAGAAACCTACCATTTTGTTCAGTTGGTCATTCAAGAGAATCCAAGCGGATTTAATCTCACACAGTCATGTTCAAAAAAGGATCAAAGATTTAGAACTGACAGAGATGCAATTGACAAAATTATCAAGCGATGAGGAGAGTTCCAACATGAGAACAGTGGAGTACAAAGTTCTGATGAACTACAAGCATTTAATTAATGATTTTTATGTCATATTAGAACTGATCCAAGATTCACTGAACATCATCGACCTAAGAGTCTATCATAAATACCCATTAACTTCACCAATATCTATAAATGAAAAAATTGAAATGGTTCAATGGACGTTACCACCATCTGCACCATCACTGATCTAGATTTTAAATGAATCTAATTTCAGGATGATAATACGTTTTACATCTCCAATAGGCTCTTTTAATACCATTCCATTCACTTTCCTCAGTGTTATCCATCTCCTTGGATGTAGTATTTGGAGTTTCCAACTCAATGTAGTTAACTTCCATACCATAATTGTTCAAATCCAATTCCACAATTTTTTTGTAAACGTCATAGATAACTTGTCTATCAGCACCTAACCCATTGAAGAAGGAGAAAACACCAGTTGGTTTCAACAACCCAACCACCAAGTCATATAGCTCCAACATATCATCATAATGTTCACTATACGTGTCATAATAAATCCCATTAAAGAAAACACCTTGATTTAACAATTCAGGCAAAGTATCCTGCCATCTCCCACTTAGCACAGTGACATTCCCCTTCTCGAACCAACCATCCGCTTTCAACTTGGCAAGGACATCCGGGTGGGCCTCACAGATATAATGGTGCGTTGGGGATTGTTCTTGGATCATTGTATCGATAATCCCCATCCCAAACCCAATGTTTAGGATATTAATCTCTTCGAGGTCCTCTGGAGACTGGGCATCCTTGGCGTATTGGATTGATTTGAAAAGAGAGTCACAGCCGGCTTTCATGAGGGAGTGTTCCCAGTCCATCATCACACCGTCTTGGTTGTCTTTTGTTATTAGGGCACCGTTTTTGTATTCGAGTTTGGTTTGTAAGTAAGTGGACTGGGTGTTTGCTGGGTCGTTGATTAGTTCGTCTTTGATCTTTTCGAATTGGGATGGGTTCAGTTGGACTTGTTCGACTTCTGGGGCTGGAATTTTTGATTCTGGTTCTGGTTCTGATTCTTGTTGTTGAGGTTCTTCAAAAGCTTCTTGCTCTTCAAAGTCTTGTGGTAATTCATCCTCGGACAAGAACTCAATGTCATCATTAATCTTTCTGAGCAAGATCTCCGCTCTAACACCAGCATCAACGAATCGTTCATAAAAAGCCGATTTCTGCAATCCTTTAGCAAATAAAATATCACCAGGTGTGTTATCATTACGATCAATCAAGTTCCAGCCGGCACCCCAGCTGAACAATTCATCAATCATGTCTAACACAACTTGAGTCTCCGCATCGGTTAAATCATCTGGTAGGTTGTAAGATATGAGATGTAATGGAGTAGTGGTGGATGTCAACTCTTCATCTTCTTTCCCCTGGTTGAAGTTTTCAACTTCTTCCAATGTATATGTAGATGGGATACCCTGGGATAAGTATGATTTCAAAGTCTCCAAGTATTCTGGACCGATTGGTCTAGTCTTGAATTCACAAAGCTCGTGTAGTTCTGACATCTTTTGCCCTGTTTGTTATCTCTTACAAGACCTGGGTATTAAATCTCGAGAGCTCATCTCATTAAAGAAACGTTTACTATATGTCAAATTTTCATGTGTAAATTTGTAGAATTTGTTAGTACTGAAAATTACACTGAGACTCGCATAGTTAAGCGATTTTTAGCAGTGTAAATTTGAGAACGCTTTGATAGATTATTTTTATTAATGACTTGAATCTCATTGGATTGATTGAATATCATGGGATTAACTAGTCGTTTAACAGGCTTCTTGTACTGTATTGTAGTATTGTTATATGATTTACTAGCATTACTGATCTCCTACGATTTAATTCCGCTTTAAACTGACGAATTTTGGGTGCGAATTGAGCTATTTACAAGGCCCATTTGTTGCTGGATAATGCTACTCCCGATAACGGTATCGATCATCAACATATGAGTCAAAGCCATGACAAATTGACTATTTTCTACATCAATTGACACCCAGATGTAATAGGACTGCCCACTGAATATTGAACATATGTATTGAATAAGCCTGTTATATATATACTTTCACTTCGTACTAGAAGACGGTCACATCGGAACGTGGTCATGTAGTTTAAGCACCAAATCTTCTTTCAGCTTCCTTCCAGTTGATAACGTTCCAGATAGCCTTGAAGTAATCAGCCTTGACGTTTTGGTACTCCAAGTAGTAAGCGTGTTCCCAAGCGTCAATGGCAATCAATGGGGTATACTTGGAGGTCAAAGTGTCCTGGTTATAAGTTTGAACAACTTCAATGGCACCGTTTTCATTGTTCTTAGCAATCCAGGCCCAACCGGAACCTTGGACACCAGCCAATTTGGTGTTGGTCAAGTTGATCAATTTGTCGATGGAACCGTATTGTTCATCAATCTTCTTAGCGAGAGCACCAGTTGGTAATTCACCACCACCTTGGGATTTTGGAGCCAAGTTCTTCCAAAACAAGTTGTGGTTTCTGATACCACCACCGTGGAACTTGATGTGTTGAGTCAATTCAACGGTTTTCAAGATATCATCAGCCTTGGCAGCTTCAGCGAATTGTTCAACAGCAGTATTGTAACCATTGACGTAGGTTTGATGATGTTTCTTGTGATGCAATTCGTTGATTTGACCAGAGATGTATGGCTCTAAAGCACCATAGTCGAAATCCAAATCTGGCAAAGTGGCCTTGGTTCTGTATAATAATGGAGCCTTGGAAGCTTGGGAGCGTAAAGCACGGGTAGTGGTGGTTAAGAAGGACATTGTTGTTCTTGTTCTTTGAGATTAAAAGGAGTAACATAAAAGTAGCTAAAAAATTGTGGATCTTTTAGTTTTTTTATATACATGGACAACTCTGGCTGACAATTACGTTTGAAATCCGAAGCAAAGATTCGTGGCCCAACTCGGAAGCTGGATCCAAATTGCCCATATTGTTGTATTGTTATTGTGATCTACTATCTTTATTGTGAATTGTGATGCTGCTGTGGTTCACGTTGCTCTTTGTTTACTACCTGTGCTGGTTGCACTTGACAGTGGGTATTAATTGATTGGCTGTTCCCTTTAGACCCGAAATTTACTAACAACTTTGCCCTTCTCTACAGCCATTTCTAGACGAGAGTGTAGCACAATGGGCATTCCCACCGATCCAGTATGCGGTCAAGATCCCACTGGTGCTTTTGCTGATTGCGTTTGTGACACTGGGCTCTTATACAGCATTGTTGATGATTCAGGGCACAGGTGAGATACGACGTGATGCAACTGATGTAAGAGAAGGGAAACAAGTGGAGAGAAAGGCAAAAAGCTAGCCATAAGCCCTCCATAATTCTCACAAAACCCCCTGTTTATCTGTTTAAATCAAGTAAATTTAATGAATTTGATGTTACCATATTTATTCTCCCCGTAGTGCACTTTCACTTCCCGATTGGGAAATCTAGATACGAAATGTATAATGACAACTGAAACGTTTTGAATCAGAGACATCAAGGCTTCCACAGTGTGATTTGTAGAACCCACACGAGACCGTCGAACAGTAGCACAACACTCGCTTGCCACAGGCCTCTAGCTGATCAACAGGTGGACCATACACAAAGATTCATCAAGGAACCATCCACTACTGAAAAAAAAGGTCGTCTTTTGAAGGAGTTTCCAAGGCTTTGAAAAAGTTGAGAATCGGGGATTTATATCAAGCAGCAAGTGACTTGTTACTCTAATCGAAGAGGGAAAGACGCTATATCTGGAGTCCAGTATATCGCTCATAATAGCCAGATCATCACACACCAGGTACTCATTGACAGCTTATGACAGAGTGGATATAGTACCTGTCATTTACATATTGCTGCATTACACCTTTTAAGCAATAGCTATTCATATTCAACTTGATCCCAGGAAGATCACTCACACATCACACGTATCATATCATCTAGAGAATGGCATCACAGATACAACCACAGAATTCTGGCTCGAGGAAAAGATCAGTCAACGATTTCCAATTTGGAAGTCGAATTGGTGAAGGGTCATATTCAACAGTGTATAAAGCCACTGATTTACAAAACAAGAAAGTTTACGCTATAAAAGTCCTTTCAAAGAAACATATTGTCAAGGAGAAGAAGATCAAATATGTGAATATCGAGAAGACCACACTGAACAGACTGGGGAGACACCCAGGGATTGTCACATTATACTATACTTTCCAAGATGAAAACTCGTTATATTTCGTTATAGACATGGCTGAATATGGTGAATTATTGACCATCATAAGGAAACTGGGATCCATATCGGAAGACTGCTCCAAATACTATATGACACAGATCATTGACGCTGTGGATTTCATGCATAAAAGAGGTATCATCCATCGTGATTTGAAACCTGAAAACATACTGGTCAACTCTGAAATGAAACTGATGATTACTGATTTCGGTGCTGCCAAAATCTTGGACTTGGATGGTCAGAATGGTGGGGCAGATAATGATAATGAGGCTGCGAATGGGTCTCAAACAACCTTGACTGAGAGTTTTGCTAAAGGTTCATTTGTCGGGACTGCCGAGTACGTTTCACCAGAATTGTTGAAATACAATAAAGTTGGGTTTGAATGTGATATATGGGCTTTGGGATGTATACTGTATCAGTTCTTTGTTGGATTACCTCCTTTCAAGGGGAAGACTGAATACTTGACTTTTGAAAAAATTGTCAATTTGCAATATCAATGGCCCAATTATTACATCCCTGCCTCGGTGAAAGACCTCGTGGATAAAGTGTTGAAATTGGAACCTAAGGAGAGATTGACCATCAAGGAGATCCAGAGGCATAAATGGTTTACTAATGGGAATTTCAATTGGGACGATAAGAACCTCATTTGGCAAACATCACCACCGAAATTAGAACCTTATCAACCGATTATTCAACAGCATTATGAAAACACAGCACAGATGAAGAAGATAGTCATACAAAAGAAAATACCGGCCGCTACAGCAAAGAAGCAATTACTCACAAATACATTAAAACAAATCAAAAATGAGAATGGGAGTTATATATATTCACCTTCAAAGGGCAAGCCACCAGCGCAGACCCAAGTCCAATCACAGGCACAGGCACAGGCACCACCATTAGCTCAGCATCAACCAGTTCAACAACAGCAATTGTACACAAAGCCTATATATATTCAACAGTCACAACAGTCACCACTTCAACCAGGGTATGGCCAGAGAAGACCTGTTCAGACTCAACCACCAATTCCTCAACAAAGGGTTCAACAACCTGTGATATCGCAGTCTACTAGTGCACCTCAGATATCACCAAGTACGGCACAACAAAAGCCCTTTAGACCAGTTCAACCTCAACCTCAACCTCAGCAGCCTCAGCAGCCTCAGCTACCACATCCACCATCGAGAAATGGATCAGTTCCAAAGCTAGCACCACCACTTATCCCTACACAAGCACCTGTGCAAATGAAGGGAAGAGCTACACCACCACCATTGGCATTACAGGCACCACCTAAAATTCCTCAACAACAATTCAACTCACCAAGATCCGCCTCATCTTCTACGGGGGACTCTCCAAGTACGAGACTGAGATCCAAGTCCACCAATTCACCTATAACTGCCCTGTCTGCGCAAAACTCACCAATCACTACACCACTATCTAGTGGATCAAGTCCAAGATCTCCTCAGAGAAGAACAAACCTTGTGAAATTGCCAATCTCCATAACGAACCAACTCTCCACGGATGAGGCAATCATCAAGTTGGATTATATCAATCAATCTGAATTACAATTCTCCTCATTATTCACATTCGATCCAAGTTCTCCATTATACCCACTAAAGGAGAACAACAGTCTAGACGACGTTATCATCCATGAGATCATCAGTAAGAATGAATCACAGTTGATTGATAACAATAGACGGATCCTGATGGTTATCACAGATCTGGGGAACTTGTATCTATTCCAGACTGATTTGAAGATGGTTAATTTCACCAATCACCTAAAGATTGAGCTGACTGACAAGTTCTTTGCCATGTATGATTACGAGTTTGATGAGCAAGAGGCGACAGGATACCTCATCCTCGAGGTTTCCAAATGGTACGATCGCTTGATTTTCTTATCACCACTGTATGAAGATGTCAAGAGAGACCTCAGTGAGATTTGTCATTTCCAAGTAGGTCAAAGTATGAGTTGGATCGAATCGCTGTTAAAGACTAAAGAATTGTTGAAATCGAAACCATCATCACCTGCGGTCCCTCCAAAGTCAACAACACCAACACCAACGATGGCTAAACCCAATGTGGCCAGTGCTAATGGGAAGACGACATCGAGTATGTCGAAACCTCAGATCAGGAAAACAACACCGAGTCCAAGCCCAAGTCCTAGCTCTACAACACCTATACCTTCATCCAAGGGCAGCACCACCACCACCACCTCCAACGGGACATCATCCACCATTGGTACTACTTCAAAACCAACGATAAAACCATCAGTGGCTAAACCACCACAGATCAAAGTGCCAAAGAGACCTAGTCCAAAGACATCACCAAAACCATCAAGCATGCCATCACAGAAACAGAGTCAGCAACAACGGATCCTGCAGCAGAATAAGAAGTTCGCCGGGAGTGGAGCCGCTGCTGCTTTCAATGCTGCAAAGTAAATAAAAGATAGAGGTGCAGAGGTAATATACTAGACTACTGACTGAATGTCAAATTTGTAGATAATTACATTTGTTTCATTATAAACCACATCCGCTTTTCCCAATTTCTTTATTCTTGATACGAACCATAATAGTTTCACATGATAGGCCTTTTGATATTGATATTAGTCGAAAGGAAACAAACAGGTACACATGTACAAAAAAGACACAAAACAAAACACAATATCAAATATGTTCAAGCAAATAATCATACATCCCTGGGTATTATCATCACTCCTCCTCCTTCTCCACATGGGAACACAGGGAGGGTTTCCATTTAATAAATAAGTCTCTTCTTAATCGTATATTCATTGTTCTTCGTGTTGGTAGACAAGTTTTCGCTTTTTCAGGTACTATTCGGTTATTCCTCAACCAAAACACTAGCATCAAAGTATAAACTTGGATCCAACGCACTGATATCTGCACTTGTCGTTTCACCTTCCAATAATAATTCAGCCATTAATTTACCAGTCCCTGGTGCATTATTAATCCCCCAACATGAATGACCAGAGGCCAAATACAAGTTTTCCACATTCGTTTCACCAATTAATGGACCGGAACTCGATGGGACATCCAATACTGGTAAGTAACATGCTTGTCTTTTCAAGATATGACCCTTGGACAAATTTGGACTTAGCTTACCCACATAATGGAACAATTGGTCACATTTTTCCTTGATGACTTCAACATCATCCGTAGTTTCAGGAACATCAACCAGAGTATCGCCTTCCCCACATACGTAAACTTCATCCTTACGAGCATACATCTCTGGTGAAACGTATTTTGAGCGACCAATTTTCAATTCTGTAAAGATGGCATATGGCGACACCATCCCGTTATGTGGTGCAATAGTGATAGAATGTGCTCTCAGACCTGAGATTGGACAATCTGGTAATAGTTTAGAAGTCCATGGACCCATTGTCAAAACGATTTGATCACCTTGCACTGTGACACGTTCTTCATTGGCCTTACCCAAGTTTTTCGTTGGGATATAAGTGATACCGGTGGCAACACCAGTTTCCTCACTGAATTCAACTTGATCAACTTTACCTAGCAATAATTCCACTGCCCCGGTTTCCATGGCTTTCCTCAAGATGAAATTTGTAAACTTATATGGATGCACTTGTGCAGTGGAGTCTTGACCTCCCAAGACCGACCAATCTTGTATCACTTCTGATCTAATCCAGTTTAAATCTTTTGGCAAGTCATTAACAGCTGATAAATCATGTTCATTCTTGATAGAGTTCTTGGTAACGGTTCTTTTTTTACGTGGAGCTTTCAACTCTAATGATACTTCTGAAGATGTTGAGTCACCAGCGGCCATGGGTTGAGAGATGACTTCAGTTTCTTCCTCCTCGTCTTCAATACCACTATCATCATTCTCCAAAACGATTTCTCTCTTGGAAGATTCTAAACTTGAACTGGAATCATCCTCCTCGTGTAACAGATTTTGGATATTCCCTTCCAAGGAGACAGTTGTGAGTCTTCTATAACCCCATTCTTCTTCTCCATTATATTCTTTCGACAAGTCTTCATGTAACTTAAAACTTAGTGGCACGATTTGTTGAGGGAAGGCCCACAGAGCCAATAGCCCACCAGCTTTACCAGAGGCACCACCAGCGACTCTCTTGGATTCGATGATTGTTATATGGTGAGTCTCCGGCGAGAAGTCTGGATGTCTTGTTAGATAATAGGCTGTACACACACCAATGATACCAGCACCAACTATTACGATGTGTGTCTTGCCCTCTGCCTTTCCTGAAGGCGTTGAAGAGAACGTTAGATATTCAGTCATTAGTGCCTCTCTCTTTCTTTCTTCTCCTTTATTTGTTTGGATGATGACTCAATCTGATGAATTATTTTTGTCAACGTAACGGAAATGTGCTTGCGCCCGGTACTTTATATGCAACGGTTTCCTTTCACAAACAGCACTCCGCTTCGAATAAGTTATGCTCTAATATTGTACGATGTGAAGGGCCACAACGAGAATGGATCCTATCCAGAATTACCAACCAAGTTCCAACAACAGCTGAGTCAGGTGGATTATTGTACGATTTGCCGCCTTGTTCTGCTCTGACGGATTCGCTGTTTTGTACGATTAGAAATTGATTGATTCTCCACTGATAAAAAATCCTGTTTCTTTGACCAGAAGCACACCAATCAAACCAGCTATTAGCCTTTCAACCGCTTTCCCAGAATCAACAAAGCACACCCTGAAATGCCACTGCTTAACCGCTTCAACGTCTGAGAGAAGGTACCAATCTTTTGGCTGTTGATTTTGGGTATTTGGGCCTATTTCTGTCTAGTTTTTTTCTGCTGCTCAGCGATCGGAGCTGCGTTATGGGACACAGCGGCTAATGCGAACTCAGCAGCAAAATCGCCTGATTTTTTGGAATTTTAGCGCTGTGAATTTTGATTATGTAAGATTTATTAGCGTGATTATGTAAGAGAATATTACTGATTACGTAAGATAATGGTAAGCAAGATAAGTATAATAAGTCACTTACGTGGTAAGTATAATAAGTGACTTACGTGTTCATTCGCTATACAACGATAACCAACACAAGCAGCACAATCAACGCCACAATCAAGAGACCAATGCAGCAGTCACTAGCTCTCTCCTGGTTCTTTCTAATGACATGCTCCACCTGTCTCATACCACGGCTGAGCTTGCCCCCAACACGGTCCATCTCTCCATCGAGTTCATCAATGATGTACGCCTGCTCTTCCAGCTCTTCCCCCATAGCACGCGCTTGTAAGTTGATGTTCTGCATAGTGGTGTATACACCGTCCAAATGCTGGTCCTGTTCTCTAATCATCTCTTCTTGTTGCAGCTGTGTGAATCTATCAAAGTCATCGTTACCATTTTGTCCCGGAGCAGCAGCAGCGTCTGGGCCAGCGCCTTCTTCATCGTATCTCACGAATGGATTGCTGGCACCTCCATCATTATCACGAGCAGTACCTGCTTTCTCTGCCCACTGGTCCTTTATTTCACTGTACGATTGTTGTAGTTTCTTCAATGTTGCTTCACGTTTACTTATTTCCGCATTGCTAATTTGGAAAAAGTCAGGGTCCGCTTTACTCGACTCAATGGCCTCCTCCAAGTCCTGTATGGTTTCGTCTAGCTCCAGTATATTGTTCTCGAAATCAGATCTGTTATTCGCATCAACTGTCTTGGTTTTCTTTAGGAAATCTTGTAAATTGGTTATTTGATGTTGGGCATCTTCAAACACTTCTGTGAATGGATCCATGGTAAATGATTATGTGCTGTGAATTTGAAATGAGTGTGAGTGTGACTTGTTATTCTAGTAATGAGATAATCAGTCTTCTGATATACTGTAAGCCGATGATGTTGTGAGTTGTGAGCTTTCAAATAGTCTGAAACTTGATCTTTTACGAGCGTATTCCAACCCGCTTTAATATTTTGGCATTCTGGCTATTTTAGGTCTCGGTAGAGCCACTACCAATATTTTCAGTATAAACAAATTAATATACGTCTTATAATATCATGATACCTGAATTGAACAGCTCAAGTTACATAATTCAAGGACAAGATGAGTGATAACGATACAGAGATCAAAGATGCACCAATAGAGAACCAACCTGTAAGCAGAGAGTCTACCGTCTCAGCGCAGAACACACCAAAAGTGGAAATAGCCACTCCAATACCGACTGAAAAACCAATCACTATCTCGAATGCACAATCACCAATAATCAAGAATGAAGACCTATCTTCGAGAAACACACCTGTACCACAAGTGTTACAATACCAAGTACCTACAGATGCCAGAGTTGCTGAGATCGTCGGAGGTGCACCTGTGAGACAATGGCTAAATGAACATGTTACTCCAACATTGTTACAAGGTGTACGCAAGATCTCTGCTGAGAGACCAGAGGATCCGCTAAGAGTGCTTGGAGAATTTTTGATAGAGAAGAGTAAAGAGATACAGAATGGCGGGTCTTCTGATAATGTATGAAGTTCTACAATTCGAGCAGTGTTTATAAATAAAATAATGTACTTTCAATCAATCAATCTTAACGTCGTAGTATAGTGTTGGAAACACATAGCACACAAACTCAACAGAGAACTCAAAGTCAAAGTTGTGTCCAGGTCGAATCAAAATCGCTCTTCTTGGAAACTTTGGTCATCATAGCTCTGTTGCAACAGATTCAAACCCCAACTACCAAAAATATTCAACAATCCAACTCTCCATCCTCTAAATAGAGCCTCCACACCATTATTTTCACCTTTGAAATGAACAATATCGAAAACAGTCTTGAAAATACCAGAATATCCGGCAAACCCAACAATCAAATGATCCTCACTAGGGATCTTCAACGTGTTACCATCCGAAGATGGTTTCAACAAGAATGAAACCTGTGCTCTTCTTAACAAGGTTTCCACTGGTAATTTCACAAATAGTTCCAAAACAGACGTGATCAACTCAATGGAGCTATGCACAAATGCCGAACCACCATATGAGTCAATACCAAACTTGACGAAGATCAAATATGGTGTCAACTTCTTAAACAAATTATTAGTCAAGCTGTTCAACGCAGTAGGCACAATCAACGAAATAGGACACGTGAAATATTTCAAATCCCTAATAGTGTTTCTAATACTTCTCTCATTATTATCTATCGATGAAACGATCAGCTTTGTTCTTATCAAATCCAATGGTGCCAATATCAACCCGGTCAATATCGACGCAGTCAACGATAGCACTAAAGTGGTGGTAGGTTCTGGACTATGAGCCACATCGACAAAGAAAGGATCAGGAATTTGTAAAAATGGTGAAATGAAACCAGAGATCCATGCTTCCAATGTGGAAGAAAGAGCATTGAGTATAAATGTAGCGTTTGTGGCTCTCCATAATCCTCGGGTACCCTCTTGTGATAATAGACTTGACATGATATCAACGGTGTTTAATGACACTGGTGTTATATAATGAGTTGGGCGTCTTGGTTTGCGGGTAGTATGCTTTGGTTTAGAGACGGATCTCCTCTTTACGGTTCTTGTTCTTCTATGTTCATCCTGAGGATCATGATGGTCCTCTCTTGATTGGAAATAATGAACTTCTTCATCCTCTTCACTTTCATCTTCATCACCTTCATTATCATTATCACTCTCATTCACTTCATCACTAGCATTGTCTTTATTTTGCTTCAATTTGGTTGATTTAGGACCTGTCGTTTGGATATCACCCATTTGCAACAATAATCTCGCAATTTCAAAAGGTTGCGCAATCAAACATTTCATATAGCTCTTAATCAATGAATTTATCAACGACTTCAACAATTCACCCACATTGTTCATTTCAAAATATTCACGAAATTCCAAATCCGAATACATATTCTTCTTGATGTTTTCATTATACTGGTTAATCTGTATCAAATTTCTCATCGATGGCTTAGCACCAGACCCACCAAACCCACTGGAGGCACCACCTATCCCCAAAGAGGTACCGCCCGTGGCTCTTCTCCAATTAGAAGTGTTTGTGATCTTGGAAGCAATGGTATTACCATGTTCATCAACAACCCCAATCCCCGGTCTATAGATGGCGGGACCTCCGGCATGGAACGTCTCTGAATCATAGTATGGCCTCAATGATTTTGTTGATTCGGCCATTTTGATGTCATGCAAATTAAACAAGTTCAGTCAAGTAGACGTATGATGCTCTGATTGTGTCAAATGTTTGGAGGGGCAAATACCTGATCTGCTTTGTTTTTTAGAGTGTGCAGCGCTCATTATTCAGTACCTATGAAAAAATACTATACCCGCGAAAGCTACAATAAACAATATAGAGCACATAACGGTATTTAATTCATTAAAACATTAAAACAATTCCAAATTGACTTAGCTTAGTTCTTGGTTTTCTTTCTCTTCAAAGTCAGGAAGCGGACCCATATCGTAGCTCTTCTTGGCTCTTGGTGTCAAGCTCCCGTCCGTGTTCGTCAAGTAGGAGTTTGTGCTTAACACTCGTGTTCCCAATGGATTCTTACGAGGGCTTTCCAATTTGCTAGTATTGTGATTATCAATGGAAAGCTTGGCCATTGATAACGTACCGTGTATGTTTTTCAATTTCTCAATGTTCAAGTTGGAAACTTGTGACTGAAGTGAATCGTAATCGTTTTTGAGCTCTTTGAATTGATTGTATTTGTTAATGTATGCAGTGTTGAGGTTCTCTAATTGAATCTCTGTTTTGGTTTTAGTTTTCACTAGCTCTAGAATGTCAGAGTCCAGTTGACTTTTTTGTGTTGCTTCAGCTAGTTGGGCTTTTAAGCTTTCAATCTCTTGATCTTTTAGTTTGAGTTCCACACTGTGTTTTTGCTCAAGCGTTTCAATTTCTTTGGTAGTTTCCCTTTGTTTAACCGATGCTTCTAGAGTATCATGCTTCGTGTGAAGATCTGCGAACTTCTTTTCCAAACTTGCTTCGAAACTTTTAACAAAACTATCAAGCGTGTCCGATATGCTTGTGGTTGTCTCATTTGACGATTTTATCTCTTTAGTCAGTTGTTCATTCGACTGATGCTGTATCTTTTCAACATGCTCCAGAATAGTTCTCTCCAATTGTGATACATCTAGAGCAGGCTCTTTGCTCAAAGATCCTAATGTGTCTTCAATATTGCTCAACTTTGAAAGTTGTTGCGTGTGAAACTCCCCAATTTGTGATTTTATGATGTTTGTGTTAGCATCGTGCTTCTCTGTACTTTTTTGAAACTCTTGTTCCAAAAAGCTCGACGAGGGTATCTGCAAGTCATCAATTTTGGATGTTATGAGTTGCAATTCATTTTGGCATGCTTGTGCAATAATCGTCTGATTCAATTGTTCAACCTGTGCTTGAACATCATTTAGCGACTGCGTCAAAGATTCTTGAATTCTATTTAACGCAGATGTCATCGTTTCATCTTTTGGGCTCATATCATGAGCTTGCTTCAAGCTTTCAAGTACTCTCAAGTTCTCTTCTTGAGCTTGTTTGATCGTGTCGACACTAGTACTTATCGATGCAATTGAAGAGATAATGTCATCTGCTTTGTCGTGATCTTTAGATGGAGGTGCTTCTACTTTGGCAATCAATGATTGGAGCTGCTGAGTGATCTCCTTTTGGTGAGCACTATGATCTTCCCTTTGAGAGTGTATAGGCTTTAAAGCGTCTTGAACAACTTGCTGTAGGCTTTCGATATTTTTTGCATTACCATCTGGAACATTAGCCCTCACATTCTGAACCAGATCTTGTAAATGTGCATTATTATTTGATGATCTTTCGACTAAATTCTCTAGATCCAATTGTGTTTGCTTAACTGTTGTATCAAGCCCCACCACAAGAGTTCTCAAGTTTGCCTGCGAGTTCATAATTCTTTCTAGCTGATGCTCAATCTCAGTGGTATCGGACATGGTGGTAAATTGTAACTTCCCAACCGAGTTCGGACTCAAACCAGCATTCTTATTGGTAGTACGTCTGAGCATTTGAGGAGATAGAGGTAGCGGAGGTGGCTGCTTTGTAGGATCGATGCAGTTCCAGGCACTTTTATGCGTTGTTGTAGTTTGTGATCTTGATGGCTTTGTAGGCGAGCCTTGCGGTGTGATATCAACGTTCTCATCGTTCACTAAAGCTGCTGGCTCAGGTGTAGGCGACATGGTGTAATAATCTTGCTATGATACACCAATAGAACTTCCCAAACTGTGCTTATCTCTTGATCTCTTGAGTCCAAAGGCTGACATCCACGCTTTAACTATACGTCGATTCAATTCAGATCAAAATGTAAACAAACCGGTTGAAATGTAAATACGAGGGCAAGTCACGCTTTTGTCATGTGACTTGTCTCCCTCGGAACGAGAGAAAGCCACCGTTTTTCATTTCCGGGTCACCCCATCGAAATTTTCCAGGCGTAATTCGCAGCACCGGCGAAAGTATCAGTCCGACCAAAATTTTCGACGCAATTTTGATATTTTTCACTAGTGTGAAGAAGAGAGGAAGAAGAGTACTATTGGGAGAGATTCTATAAACTCAACAAGTAAAGATGGCTAAATTCATTAAATCTGGTAAAGTTGGTAAGTAATGCCTAGATCTACACATAGCATTACTTGGGAGGTAAAAATCGATAGGGGAAGGGAACCTTTCATGGGTACTGAGGAGATTTGATGTATTTTTTCACTTTATTGAAGAGGTCCAAAACGTCAGAAGACATGTTGAAGAACCACAACAAGAACAACGAGCAATATAAACCGTATCAGAAATGAATATTTGCATAGAGACGTATTAAGAGAATCCATATGTCACATTATTAAGAGTCTGATTGTTACAAAAAATCGGCTGCACACCAGTCTTTACAGAGAGTCCACGTAATTGTTCACCAGAGATCTGTCCATGGTAGATGGCATATGGTCCATAGAGAAGATACAACCATGTCAAATAAGTCTCCCAGGTATAAGCTGTGATCTCACTCACAAAGATCTCGTTACTAACTGTATTATAGCCATTGTTGTCCGTGGTCGTTACGCCGGTAAAAAGGTTGTTATCGTCAAATCTCACGATGAAGGTTCTAAAGCTCACAAATTCGGTCACGCTTTAGTTGCCGGTGTTGAAAGATACCCAACCAAGGTCTCCAAGAGAGTTGGTGCTAAGAAAGCTGCCAAAGCTGCCAAGGTTAAGCCATTCATCAAGACCATCAACTACAACCACTTGTTGCCAACCCGTTACACCCTTGATGTTGAAGAATTCAAGTCTGCCATCTCCACTGAAACCTTTGCTGAACCATCCCAACGTGAAGAAGCTAAGAAAGTTGTCAAGAAGGCCTTTGAAGACAAATACCAATCCGGTAAAAACAAATGGTTCTTCACCAAACTTAACTTCTAAGTTGCTGTTTGCTTTGTACAAATAAAATAAAACAAAAACTAGTCATTGGTAATAATAATCGAGTTTGTAGCATTGATTCAAAGCGTAGAAACATCGAATTAATATGGTCAAATGTCAAATGCTGACTATATTGTTTTCGCGACATCAGTAAAAAGCGAATGATGAAGATCTAGAGTACTCTCATATAAACAGACCAGAGATCTCAGACGTTATCGACATGTTGAGGGCCAGTATTGTTAGAAGAATACCCAAGAGACAAGTGCTGAGGTATTCCACAGCTGTGGACAATGGTGCTGCTGCTTATCTGAAGAAACCGGCCTATGACATCAAGGGGATCAATGCCAACATCGATGCCTATTTATTGAGTGCTAAGCGCAGAGAGCTACCTCAAGGTACAATTGAGAAGTTATCAAAGATGAGCGAGATGTATACTGATCTTAGAGATATTTCACGAGACCTACTAAAATTGCAAGCTGAGAAGAAAGTCAAGGAGTCGTCTTTAAAGAAGTTGAAACCTCAAAAGAATCAAGATGGGTACTCCGACGATATAACTGCACAAGTTGAGAGTATACAAGTGCTTAAAAAAGCTGAAAAGGAAATGACCAACAGCTTGAAGACCAAGGAAAAGGAGCTACATACTCTAATGGATAGCTTTCCAAACACAATTCATCCAAGTGTGAAAGATGAGCAAGAATTGATCAGATACATCAATCCAAGAGAAGAGTATACCCAGAATGACAAACTTGAGCACAGCTCAATTGCTCAAAATCTTGGGATTCTGGACTTGAAAAGCGCTTCCACAGTTTGTGGGTCATCTTGGTATTACTTACTAGGCGACGGTGCATTGCTCGAACAAGCTTTAGTGCAGTATGCCTTAAAACTAGCTAGAAAGAAGGGTTACAAGATGGTGATCCCTCCATCAATTGTTAGAACTGAAATGTCCAATGCTTGTGGTTTCAAACCAAGAGATAACAATGATGAAGTCCAAACTTATGAGCTAAAGCAGGAAGGATTATCGTTGACAGGGACAGCTGAGATCCCATTAGCAGGATTGGGTGTCAACAAAGTTTACAAGGAGTCTGAACTACCTGATAGAGTTGTTGGTGTCAGCAGAAGTTATAGAGCAGAAGCCGGTGCTAGAGGAAGGGATACCAAGGGGTTGTATCGTGTTCATGAATTCACCAAAGTCGAACTTTTTGTATGGGCTACACCTGAACAATCTGAAGGCGAATTGGAAAAACTGAGAGAGTTCCAAGAAGAACTCATTGAATCACTAGGACTGTCTGCTAGAGTGCTAAACATGCCAGCTAATGATCTCGGTGCTCCTGCGTATAAGAAATATGACATTGAGGCATGGATGCCAGGAAGAGGTGGTTGGGGTGAATTGACCTCCACATCGAACTGTACAGATTATCAATCCAGAAAGACACACACTAAATACCAGAACACTGAACTTAAGAAGAACTTTTTCGTTCACACACTGAATGGTACTGCTCTTGCTGTTCCTCGTGTTATCGTTGCATTAATAGAGAATTTTTACAATCCTGAAACAAAGAGAATCGCCATTCCAGAGGTGTTACAACCATACATGGACGACAAGAAGTTCATTGAGAAGCAATAAAGCACTACTAATCACTAGAAACTTGTATATAAATTAAATCGAACATATTGAAACCAAAGAATTTCTGGTAGTCTCCAGTATTAGGAACGTGCGCTAACCGAGACTGATTCTTAGGGAGCCCTATAAAAAATTAAACTGAATATGTCAATAAGTAGCTTAACAGGCACAGTTTAAGCAAACCATACAATTCTACAGGAACTCAATTAAGAAACGGCTTCACTTGAGATATTCGATAGCGAACCTATTCATTTTTGAACTGTACACTCAATTTCATCAGAACAAACACACCCCGAAGAATAAAAAGCTCTGGTGAAGATAATTCGCATTTTTGCCATCATAAGCCTGATCTGCTACTATTGATTGCAATATCAAGGAAAGCACATCAGTATTGAACAATTGGATCTATTGTCGGCCCTGATTATCAATAAGGAGTGTCTTGAACGTTTGCTGCTGTCATAAGTCACATTTACCCTTCAGTGGAACCGAGACATTTCGAAAATGTTGATCACTAAGAGACAAGAGAAATCTATCCATGAAGTTTCCAAACCATTAGAAAGCATCATCAAGACCATTAAGGATGCATCTGATGATGAACTCCCTGCTATTTTGAATGCCAATTTGACTTGGGATACCTCTAAGGGTACCTTGCTAACTTGGATTGATGTATTGAACAAGTTTGATTCCATTTTGGAAACTGTTATTAAGAAGTACAAGTTGGACATTGAAGATGCTAGACCAACTGAATTAGAGGCAAAGGACACGACTCTTGTTGTGTCAATCCTTGACTTCTCCCATATGCTGCTTGAAAACTCTCAAAACAAGTCCGCATACGCTAGTTCTCACAGACTTTATGATCTTTTGAACTCACCAACCATTCCAATAGTCAAATCTGCCTTGCAATGTCTTGTTGTCCTAGGTAAGAAATATTCCGTGAAGTCTATGAGAAGAGCCTTTGTTGGAACAAGAAAAGTTTCTGACAGAGTTTACCCATTGGCTTTGGTTTTGCCAGCTTCCACAGTTGCTAATACACCTAATGACCAAAACCACTCGTTGATTGACTATATCAGAGATTCTGCACAAGTTCCTAAAACATGGAGAAATCTCGAACACACTTACTATCCTGAATCTGAATACACCGACAAATCAAAGAAGAACAAACAATCTGAAGCACAGGATCAATCAATCAGCAATTCACCTTCAATCAAACGCGTCAAATCTGATCAGCAACAAACGAAGAATAAGAAGAATCAAAAGGACGCCAATGCTGAAAAACTAAGAGGTGCATCTGTCTACACTATCCCAGAAGCAGAGATCAGAAAGCTAACACTACAACAAATTTATGATAAAGGGATCGAGAAACTACCTAGCAAATGCTGGTACAAATTTGGTCTCAAAGCCATGGTTGCCAAAGCTTTCAACACTAGCTCCTACGAAAACTTGAAACTACGTCGTGACTTAATCATCATCAAATGTCTATCCATCGCAATGTTAGTCTCTGTTAACGGTGAGTTCGAAGTCACCTCAAGAATCTTTGAAGCTGATCCAAACTTGCTAAGCTCATTAATTGACCTCGTTAACTTGCAGAATGCGGTTCCAAATGATGTTAGAATGGCTGCCGTTCAATGTTTGGACTGTATTTCATCTTTGAAGACCTGGTCAAGTGAGATCATCAGAGCATTTGGTGGTAGTATCTCTCATGGCACACTATACCAGAATCTCCGTGTTATGGTCAAACAGATTAAGGAGAAGGATGAGAAGATTGACGAAGAGTTTAATATTCAATATTTGAATGTGGTGTCGAATCTTGTTGATGTCAAATCATTGGTCGGTACTCTCGTATCTGCAGGATTGATTCAAACATTGACCGAGTTCTTAGGCCTCAAGACTAACTACAGAAAAACGGTGGCTAGTGCTGTATTACTAGTGAACTCCATTGTGTCAATCTCCTCAGATTATGTTGCCACATTCAGAGAAGCCGACGGTTTCAAGACTCTAATAGAAGCTGTTGGTTACGAAGTCACATTTGCCCTTGATAACCCAGGATTTGGAGGTGGCCCACCAAAGTTCACCGAAGTGCATTATTCTATCAGTTTCAGACAAGCAAACTGTATAAGATCACTTCTCAAACTAACTCATAACTTGATTCAATCAGAAAGTGGTGATAGAGTGAGAAACTTGTTTGATTCACCACTGCTTGGGTTCTTGAACACCATTTTACAGAAAATCAGCACTTTTGGTTTCACCTTACTCACGTTGACTCTAAACATCATTTCAGCCATCATACATAACGAACCAACTTCCTATGGTATTCTCAAAGAAGCCAACACCATTGACTTGATTGTGGAGAATTTTGAAACGTTTTCAGGAAAATCATCAGATCTTATCTCTGCGTTGCCAAATGTCATTGGTGCGATTGCACTAAACAGTGAAGGATTGGAAAAGATCAAGAGTGCCAAATTGATCCACAAGTTTTTCAAAGTCTTTGATAACAATGACTATGCTAAAGTTTTAGTGTTTGATGATGTTTCGGACTACCTTGGTTCTGCTATAGATGAACTAGCAAGACATTATCCTGACCTCAAACCTGAGATTGTTGATGAGGTTGTGGAGTTGATCAAGAGAATTCCAAATTTTGCTGCAAAACACCTCCCAAGTGCAAAGATCTACACATCAGCTAACGGGTCGTTGTATCACTCAAAAGATGACACTGTGATTGATGATGAAGAAGGTAAACAACAAATCGATGCATGGGAAACTTTGAATGAAGCATATATTGTTGAAAATGCTACAGTGTTCATTGGGAACCTCATTCAATACAGCAACGCCTGGATTCAAATTATGGACAAACTACCCTTTGATCACTGGCTGCCTCTGTTAACCCTAGAAAATTCTTCATATGACTACGTCTACTCAAATAGTATGTACCCTGTGAATGGGATTTTGAAATATTTTGATGATGAAAGAAGAGAATACGCACCAAGAATCCTGATCACGGAAATGGGTAAGCAAGTTGAAACTTTGAAAGACTTCTTCCAGTCTGAGGAGAGTAGGTCATTGTTCCAGGTTTATGAAGGTGATGAAGAGAAATCTAATGATCTGTTGAGAAGAATAATATCTGTGAACAACATTTTATTTGCATTCGTCGACGTTTACTGCAATCATTCGACACTTTCACCAACCAGAGTCGGACAATTAGCAAAGTTTTTCAGTGACGATAAAGGGATTGAAATGCTAAGACAATTGGGATCTCTACTCGAACGTGTTACACATGAAGAGGAGACCATTAGAGCCACCCTACCCGAAAAAGTTGCTAAAGAAACAATTCCTAACCTATCCGACGAAGGAATACCGCCTTTGAGAATAGTCACAGGGAAGGACAAACCTGAACCTGTATTCAACAAGACAAGTGCTAAGTTCAAGAATACCTTACAATTGAGATTCTTATACAATAGAATTCATGGTTCCATCTCCGTTATCTTTAACACTCTATTGACTTTACCAACCTGTGGTAGACAAGACACGTCCATTGATCTTTACAGAGGATACACAATCTTAATTGCATCAGAAATTACAGAAGCTTTGAGTCGAAGCTTGAAGGATGGTAGATCGCCTGGATATTACCTTGTGATGCTGGATACAATCTTTTTTGCGCTAATGGACGCCAACTCCGGAAAAGTTTTGACAGTTTCTGCAATGAGTTTTATGCAAAATGGTGGGTACATCAGACAACGTGACTTGTTACTGAAATACTGGCCCGAACTGTGTCGCTTGACCGCTGATCAGGTTAAAGAACTAAGTGAACTTAAACACACAATCGACACTAAAGAATGTATAACAATGGGGATCGTCTCCAGAGTGTTAGACACATTGAATTTGATATCTCGTTATGAACACTTGATTAACGTCTCTAGTGGTCCACTTTACTACGAATGTGATATCAATGGGTCGGCCATCATTTCAGCGAATAACCTGGCTGCTAGCTTTTTGGTTCAAGCCAAATTACTTGGTTTTGGCGCATTATCTGGTATTATGGATGAAGAACAGTTTGACTCTGTTGAAGATGGTGAAAAGCTTCCGGATAAAATTGTTACCAGTCTAGTTAATCTGGGAACTCAGCTGTACAACACATCTGGAGAAAAGCATTTAAACGTTTCCGATGGTACCTTGTACCAGTTGGACTGGAAAAAAGCTAAAGATTCTCGCTCAAGACTCGAATACCTTGTGTCTTTGGGCATCAATGAAGAGTTTGCCATCAAGTTGATAAGTAAATATGGTGGTGACTTGTCAATTTTAAGTGATGAAAAGTTACCAGAAGCAACTGGAAACGTCGAGGAATGGAAACAGGCTGTCGAAAATGCAAAATTAACACCTTATGTCCCTGAGACGCCTGAGCTCGTGGAGTCTCAGTACTCACACTTCCACACATTGGTAGATCTTGAGGAACTTCGTCAATCCAAATCAGATTACATCATTGATCAGTTCTTGCTATTGGTACAGCTATACCCAAAGTCTGTTAAAGAGGTTTCTGAATTTTTACTATCCTCATTCTTGGGTTCTCCAAAGCAAAACATTGCAGACTTCGAATCAACTATCTTGAAAACGTTGCTGGAGTACATGTTCTCTTTAGAGGATACTACAGCGGAATCTCAAAATTTGTCTTCGCTTATGTCACTTTACAAAAACTTGTTGGACAACGATACCGTCTTCTATGGTGCTTCCTCAACACTTGAGTACTTCACTGAATTCGTTCTAGGTTCCCTCAAGTCTGAATATGTGAACTATAACTGGTTCTCGGAAGCATTGTCCAGTTTGCAAAGAGTTCTTGCAGTCACATTATTACCAAAAGCCGAAACAGTGAATCATCCTATGGGACTTCATTTGCCAAAAGAAGTAGATGCGCCATATCTACTCAACACTGAACAACTTGAAGTGTTGTTCCAAATGCTCATGAGTATTGGCGAGTTGACAAACTACAACAGCGCATTGGCTGTATCAAGAACCTTGGTCATTTTTACACGTGATGAGACAAAAGTGCAAAGGGTTCTGGAATCTGGGATTATCAAGAAAATAATGAAAGTCATTACGGATGCTAAGCATGATGAGAAAGAGAATAGTTATTCACTCCAGTCCTCGTTCATTCTTCTAGCTAGAAGCTGCTTCGAAACTCACGATATCATCAGATCGATAGCTGCAAGGGAAGTACACTCACAACTAGTGTCTAAGGTCTCCAACAAGGAGCGTACACGAGACCTCGTGTCTTTGATCAAAGAAAGCTCAGGGTTGATAGTGCGTGCCCCTGAAATTTATGTGGAAGAACTCTCTAAATCAGTGCGCTTCAATGACTTTTCTGAGCCTTTAAGAAACCTCAATGTCCGGTTGTCTGAAAAGAAAGATGAAGATGTTGCAATGATCGATGCCACAGCAGCTGATGGTAATGAAAGAGATACTGATACCAAAACAGATACAAAGGTTTCCACTACTTTGAAGAATCAAACTGGTATTGTTCATTTACTTTTAACTGAGCTTATGAACACAGCTAAACAAGATTGGATATCGGAACCTCCGCTCTCAGAGGAAGAATTAGAACAGCAACGAAAGGAAAAGGAAAAGACAGAACTTCCAAAACTTCCTAAGGTTGATGTCAATAAAAACAAACATTGTCGCTACATGCTCTATTTGCTGAAGATTTTGACCGAATTGTTGGCCTCTTACAAACAGTGCAAGCTTGAATTTTTAACATTTTCGAAGAAAAGGCTTTTCCAGTCAGAGCCTGATGATGACTTGAAACCTCGGTCAACATCGTTGAACTTCTTCCTTCATCAATTGATTCAAAGCTCCGTTACGAACTTGACTGACCCTGAAGATGTTCGTAAAAAGGAAGTATCAGAGCTGGCCTGTAAAGTGATCGTGTCTTTTATCTCGAGTATTGACGAGAACGTGCAGGCACCTGATCCAAAGAAAGTGGACCCTGACATGACTTTCATCAGAAAATTCACAATTGACTCGATACTGAAGGCTATCAAGGATATTGCCTTCTCAAGTGAAACAATGAACACTCGCTACAAAAAATTGATTTCGATCAATAAAGTTATCCCGTCTCTTTTGTCAAGCTCAAGAGATAAATTAGTTGACGAATCCACCGTTGAGTTCGATGGATTTCATATGGCTAGGACCATGGTCGAGTCAGGTTTACCACAAGTTTTGACTGGTGTTCTGACTGAGGTTGATGTCAACTACCCTGAATATTATTATGTTTTGAATTACATCATCTCCTCATTGAAATCCATTGCAAGCACCAAGTCTAAATATCAAGACCTTTTCAGAGAGCTTCAACCAAATGCAGCAGCCGAGGAAGAAGAATTGGAAGAGGACGAGAACGATTTCAAGGAGGAGACTCCTGATCTGTTCAGAAACTCCACGTTGGGGATGTATGATGTCGATGAAATCGACTCGGAGGAAGATATGAGTGACTATGATGAAGGCTTTGATGAAGATGATCCTGATAGAGCAATTCAAATTGTATACAGCGAGGATGACGATGATGACGACGATGAAGAGGATGAAGATCCCGAAGCTGATGATGACAATGGCGTTGAAATCGTCGATTCTGACGATTCCAGTATGGTGGAAATTGAGGATGACAGTGAAGTCGAAGACGATATTGAAGACGACATGGAAGACTTATCTGGATCAGAA
Source organism: Hansenula queroliae (assembly GCA_030674255.1). Lineage (NCBI taxonomy): Eukaryota > Fungi > Ascomycota > Saccharomycetes > Phaffomycetales > Wickerhamomycetaceae > Hansenula > Hansenula queroliae. The sequence goes on from JAJLXP010000034.1 coordinate 71,821, forward strand.
GGCTCTTACGATATAGAAGGCCCTTTGATGGGCGATGATGATGAACCTGGCAGCGACATGGATATCGATGACGAAGAGGGTGACATTGATGATGACGGTCAATTTGTGGACTTTTATTCCGATTCAAATATAGCTTCTGAGCTTGAATCAGAACTTGATGAATTGGTAGATGAGGAAGAGGAAAGTGATCTACCTCATGGAGGTGCCCGTTCCATGAATGGTAATAGAGAAACTGGTGTTTTTGTTCATGTCGATGAAATGGAAGATGACGGGGACGACCTTGACTCATCAAGCTCAAGTGATATCCTTGAAGCTGATTCACGTAATCCTTTCTCACAACATGATAGACATCACAGAAGACATAACCACAACCATACTCTCGAAGTTATCAGACCAGTACTCAACATAAGCAACAATGCTGCTGGCTCTAATTTGAATGAAAATCCATTTGCTTTCCTACGAAATCCACAAGAGCTTTCTCGATATGGAGGATTTTTCCTCCCTCGTGGTATGCCCCTTCCATCCCATGCAACTAGACAAGATCTTGAGCGTCTTCTTGGCAGAGGCGAAATTCACAATGTTTTCCATCCGTTTGGAGGTAGAGGTAAGGAGACCGAGGTTACCTTGAAATCAACAAGAGAAAGATGGAATGACATAAACTCGGCTTTGTACAACAACAGACCAGAAGCTTACAGGGTTTTACCGGCTGTGATAAACAACATTTATGCTCCAAGTAAAGAACTATATGAGAAACATAAACTCGAGGAGGACGAGAAGAGAAAGAAAGCCGAAGAGGAAAGAGAAGCCCAACGAAAGGCTGAAGAAGAAAAACGCAAGGCCGAATTGGAAGCTAGACAAGAGGAGGAACGCGCAGCCGAGACTGAACAAGCTGAGGTTGAACCGATTTATGTCATGATTGGAAACAGACAGGTTGATATTTCTGGAACAGACATCGATCCAGAATTCTTTGAAGCATTGCCAGATGATATGAGAGAGGAAGTTTTTACACAGCATGTCAGAGAGCGTCGTGCACAAGCTAGATCAAATACAGATGGCTCTCGTGAAATTGATCAGGATTTCCTTGACGCATTACCTGAAACTATTCGTGAAGAAATTCTAGCCCAAGAAGAAATGACCAGCAGATACTCATCTGCTATCACAGACGATGATGAAGTGGACTCACAGGAGCATGCCGATGGCCAAGGTGAACAAACTGAACAGAATACCAAGGAAAAGCAGAAAACATTCTTCACCCCATTGGTTGACAGGTTCGGTGTCGCATCTTTGATACGTTTTGTATTTGTTCCTCAATCATTCCAAGGTAGAAAATCGCTTTACGAGTTATTGGGTAAAATCTGTATCAACAAACAAAGCAGAGCAGAAGTTTTGGGTTATCTGATTGCTGTATTACAAGAGGGTCTTTCAAATCAACAAGCTTTGGAAAAGACGTTCCATCAAATTTGCTCAAGAGCCAAGTCTTCAACTTCTGCCTTATCTGTTGCTGCACATGGTACTAAGCCAACGACCCCAAAAACACCTACTACACCAGCAGTCAATGTGGGCGCTGCATTAACTCAGTTCCCTGTTCGCGCCACACCATTTGTTGTCGGGGGACAGATTTTAGAGGTTATGCAATTCTTGTTGGAATCTGATCCTCACTTGAGATACTACTTCTTAAGTGAGCATGAGCCAGTTGTGTTGTTGAAGAGATCCCTTTCGTCTAGAAAAGAGGCTTTAAGTAAGCAGTCAAAATACCCACTGAATGCATTATTGGGTCTTTTGGATAGAGGACTGATCAAAGAGAAATCGGTTTTGATGGACTTGTTGTCTCGTATCATACAAATTACAACTCGTCCATTGAACGCTATTCAAAAGGCACAGGAAGCAAATTCAGGTTCCGATGAAGAGAAATCGAAGAAGAATCTTGAGTTGCCAACTGTTATTGATACTAGCTTAAGCAATGTCGTTACAATTTTGACTTCGGATGACTGTTCAAACAGAACATTCCAACAAACTTTGAGCGCCATGCAGAACTTGATGGTCCTAAAATCCAGCCATAAAGTGTTTGCTTCTAAATTGTCTGCTGATGCAACAAGTATCGCTCGTTCAATTGTTACCGACTTGGAGAAATTAAACTCTGAGTTGAAAGCCAACGAAGGTAGTCAAAGCATTGATTCTGAAACAATGACGAAATTCACATCATCCAGCTCTGAGCAATCAAAATTATTACGTGTTTTGACAGCTCTGGATTACTTGTTCTCTAATGTTGAAGACAAAGAACCTTCACAAATTAAAGAATTGACTGACATCTACACAAGATTGAGTTTAGGTTCTCTGTGGGGCGCTTTGAGTGAATGTTTGCACATTTTGGAAGAAAACAAAGCGATCACGCATACTGCTACAGCATTGTTACCTTTGATTGAGGCTTTGATGGTTGTTTGTAAACATAGTAAGGTCAAAGAAATACAAGCAAAGGATGCCTTGAAGTACGAGAACAAGAAGTGTGATTTTGTTAATGAGCCTATCGAAAGCTTATTCTTCTCCTTTACTGATACACATAAGAAAATCTTGAATCAAATGGTTAGATCCAATGCCAAGTTGATGAGTGGTCCATTCTCTATGTTGGTCAGAAATCCTCGTGTCTTAGAGTTTGACAACAAGAAGAACTACTTTGATCGTCAGCTACACACTGATGAGAAGGAGAAGACAGCTATGAATGTCTCTATTCGTCGTGACCAAGTTTTCCTTGACTCATACAGAGCATTGTTCTTTAAATCAAGTCAAGAATTTAGAAATGCTAAATTGAATATCAGTTTCAAAGGTGAACAAGGTATTGATGAAGGTGGTGTCACCAGAGAATGGTATCAAGTCTTGTCTCGTCAAATGTTCAACCCTGATTATGCTCTTTTCTTGCCAGTTGTTTCCGATAAGACAACCTTCCATCCAAACCGTACCTCGTGGGTCAATCCAGAACATTTGTCATTCTTCAAGTTCATTGGTCGTATTATTGGTAAGGCCATTTTCGACAATTGTTTCTTGGACTGTCATTTCAGTAGAGATGTTTACAAGAGTATTTTGGGTCGTCCTGTTTCTTTGAAAGATTTGGAATCCATTGATCTTGAATACTTCAAATCGTTAATGTGGATGTTGGAGAATGATATTACTGATATCATCATTGAAACTTTTTCTGTTGAAACTGATGATTATGGTGCTGTCGAAATCGTCGATCTTATCCCAGATGGTAGAAACATTGCTGTTACCGAGGAAAACAAACAAGATTATGTCCGCCTCGTTGTCGAATATCGTTTGCAAAAGAGTGTAAAAGAACAAGTTGATAATTTCTTACAAGGTTTCCATGAAATCATTCCAAAAGAACTAATTTCAATCTTTGATGAACAAGAACTTGAGCTGCTGATCTCAGGGTTACCAGATATTGATGTTGATGATTGGAAGAATAACACAACATATGTTAACTACTCTGCATCATCCAAAGAAATTTCTTACTTCTGGAGAGCTGTTCGTTCTTTCGATACTGAAGAACGTGCAAAACTATTACAATTTGCCACTGGTACCAGTAAAGTGCCTCTAAATGGGTTCAAAGAGCTTGGTGGCTCGGGTGATAATACCAAATTTAGTATCCACAAGGATTTCGGATCTACAGATCGTTTACCATCTTCTCATACTTGTTTCAACCAAATTGATTTGCCTGCATATGACTCTTATGAGACACTAAGGGGTTCGTTGCTTCTTGCTATCACTGAAGGTCATGAAGGTTTCGGATTGGCTTAAGCTATTGCTTGTATTGTTTTTGAATTGTTTGTATATTATATTTATATTAAAAGTTATTGAGTATTACACCTGCTGTAGTGGTTCTGTCAATGTTTGAAGGTCAAACATCGCGCCAAAAATTATCACAACTCGTAGCAGCTAGTGCTAGTAAAGTAGACAATAGACATATAGCTTCACACAGCTTGATTCCGTGTTGTCATTGAATTGAGTACAGATCAATATGCCACCTAAGAGACCGCTATCTACTTACTATGATGATGGTGACGATAAGAGACATAAAAGTGGAGAGATTGAGCCATCTAGAGCCGATGCGATCAGAAGAGCCAAAGAACGTATCGCTAAGCTTTCGGGAGCATCTAGAGAAACAAAGACCGAGGAAAAGACTAAACCTGAGATGTCCAAAACTTTGAAGAAGAGAATCGCTGCTGCAAAGGCTAAAGTAGCTGAGAAGAAGAAAACCGAAGAGGTTGGCCGTGGTTTAAACGTTGAGCTACATCCACTATTACAAGGGAAAGAGATGCCAGTTGAAGTTCCCAAGGAAAATCCAAACTTGGTAAAGATGAATAAGAGAGGGTATCAAGTGAACCCGTATTTGAGTAGTAGTGCTGGTGATGCCAGAAAGAAACGTGAACTGCAGTTCAGCGAAGCTGGGAAATATATTCAACAAGCTGAAGATATTCGTAAACAGCAAAAGCTCGAGGAACTGAAAAAGAGAATTAATGCTAGTACCAAGAAGGCTGGGTTAGAGCCTGATACTTCTATCGGTGAAGAGAAATACAAGGTGGAAATGCCACCGCCAGTGGAATGGTGGGATCTACCATTGTTAGTTGATGGAGATTACAATAAGATTAACGAAGAGGCCATATCACCATACATTCAACATCCAGTACCTATAAATGCACCATGGGAACGTCACTTACCACCACCCAAGCCTTTGTTCCTGACAAAAAAGGAAATGAAGAGAATAAGGAGAAACGATAGAAGCGAGAGGTATAAGGAACAACAAGACCGTATCAAGTTAGGTCTTGAGCCTGCTCCACCACCAAAGGTTAAATTGACCAATTTGATGAGTGCATTGACCAATGAGGCGATTAAAGATCCAACGGCAGTTGAGAAAAGGGTTAGGAAAGAGGTTGAAGAGAGAAGATTACAACATGTAGCTACTAATGAAGAAAGAAAGTTGACAAAGGAACAAAGACATGAGAAGGAGGATTTGAAATATGAGAAGGACTTGGCTAAGGGGTTTTACACCGCCGTCTTTGTGGTTGATAAGATTGTACACCCATCTCATAGGTTTAAAATTGATATGAATGCAAAGCAATTGAATCTCGTTGGTGCCCTGTTGTACAATGACAAGTACAATTTAGTTATAGTGGAGGGAAGTGAAAAAAACATCAAGTTTTACAAGAAGCTTATGTTGCAAAGAATAGATTGGACACAGAGTGTCACTGTGGAAGACCAGCATTATGACCTGAGTGGGAATAAGTGTACTTTGTTATGGGAAGGTCAATTGAAAGAGCTACATTTTAAGAAATGGTCACAATTCCATGCGGACACAGAGGAAGATGCGATCGGCTTTTTACAAAGATTTCAAGTTGAGAACTATTGGAGAGATGCAAATGCTAATAATACAAGAACTGTTTAATTTTTAGAATATAACGATGTTTTATTTCCCTATTAATTTGAGGTCTCCTTACCAAGTCTATTTACATGTAGGGATCTCGTTAAGTAAAAAGTATATGTAGCAGCTATTGATTGAACTTAGTTCAATTCTTCCTTGATCTTGGCCAAGATTTCAGAGTCTCTGAACAACAATAGTTCTTCATCACCAACTTTGACGGTGGAACCACCGAATGGAGGAATCAAGACGAGATCACCTTCAGCAACGTTTGGAACTTGCTTGTTACCGTTTGTGTCAATGAAACCTGGACCAACAGCCAAAACTTTAGCTTGGTTCAATTTTTCAACGTTCTTTTCTGGTAACAAGATACCGGAAGCAGTCTTAGCTTCAGCCTTAACACGTTGGACCAAGATACGGTCTAATAATGGGACAATGGATTTAGCAGATTTTAAGACGGTTGACTAAGCATATTGTTAGTACAGATAGCTTGATATATCAGAAGAAGGGAGCCCGTATTCAATGGATCGATGCACAAATCCAGAATCTTCCCGGGTTGTTCTATCACTTACCATTTTGTATTGTTGTTTGTTGGTGTTTGTATCTGATGAAGATATGAAATCAAGATCAAATTCAAGTGACAAAGTGCCTAATAAATATGGAGTCTTGAACCAAATTTTCTGAAAAGTTCGAGAAAGATCGGCTCCTGCACCAGGACTGTGTAACCACTTCCTAATACGGGTATAGTACCCAAATAGGAAACTGAAATAAATCCGTCCTAATTTCGCGACCGGGTCACCACTCAAATCTTCCGCGAATTGATTCTGCAACTTCTGAAGTTTCGCGCTTCGGATCTCATAATAGGGTGAATTTATGTCTGTTGGTACTGAAAGATTGATGGAGGGTTCTATAGCCAATTGAAGAGATTCATAGATACTGCTATACACAATGGTTGCCTACTATCAAATTTTCGGTAAACAAGTTGGCTCTCAATGGGTATGTTTGAAATTCTGTGCTTTATGTGGTGTCAATTGATTAATATGTGGTGTTCTTAGGGGTCAACATTACAGGCATCTCAATTGAACTATAACTACATTATGGAGGACTCTGTGCTAACAATTGTTTGATATAGATTGCCATTGGTACCTTAAGTACCGTTGCTGCTGCTGTTGGGATCCCAAAACTTTTCAGCTCTGGTGCTCCTGCAGGTACTCCAACTCCAGCTCCAGTTGCTCCAGCTGCTCCAGTTGCAACCAAGAAAGATGATGATCTGGACGTTGAAAAATTATTAAAGTGAGTATATGTCTACTACGATATGCTCGACAAATTACTAACAGATTGGTATAGCGACTACTTGAAGGACCAAGAAACCACTGAAGCTAAGAAATAAACTTAATAAAACATACAATATTCCCCAACAATTACCAAACAAATAGATTACACAATATGCGTTTTGACCACGTTATGAATCAAGACAGAAAATACATGAATATCATTATCGACGGACTTGTTAAATATTATTGTAGATAGTTCCCCAGATGATTCGGCCGATATCTCTAAGTGATCTTGACCATTTCATCAAATAGCAAGCTCCGAAAGAGAGGTTGTACAGCCCGCATCAGAGCCAATATGAGATCTAAATCTCTATAGTCGATCTAACAGCCATATATAGTCTACTTCAGCCTTCTTTCTTCAGCTTTGGTGATCTCCAATTTAGATCGGAGAAATACTGCTCTTACGTAATTCCGAGAAGCAAAAAAAAATTGTGCTATAGATGAAGAGCATCTCCAATATTTGCAAGTCTTGTATCTTCTCTTAACTTAATAAGATACAGATACAAAATGAAATACGTTATTGAGCACATGGAAGCCGGTTTCACTGAATGGGTCATCTTAGAATACTCAACCATCATCAAAGAAGTCGGTAAGGAAAACTTGATCTTGACATCATTACCATCTGGCACCACTGAAGCTGATATACCTAAACAATTATTGGACTTGGGCCTACAATGGACCACTAAGGAAGTCACAGAGATCGGTACAGCTGACCTCCCAATCGTCAAGGAAAGAGTCTGTCTACTAGACCCTTCTGCTACAACTGATTTAGTCGTCGAAGATGCTAAAGCATTTGACTATTTCGTCTTTGGTGGTATCTTGGGTGACCATCCACCAAGAGATAGAACTGGTGAATTGCGTAAGAAGTATGGGTTCGCCGGTAGAAGATTGGGTAATAAGCAGATGACCACTGATACCGCTATTAGAACTACTCAAATGATCATACAGAGTCAAACACCTTTTGAACAAATCAAGTTCATTGATTATCCAGAGTTTAGATTTAATAAGAATGAAGCTACAGAGATGCCATTCCGTTATGTTTTGGATAAGAACGGTAAGCCAATCTTGCCGGAAGGTATGCTCGATTTGATCAAGAAGGATTCTGAACAATCTCTAGATGATCTATTATAAATATTACAACATGGGTGCAACTTCCAATTCTTTTCTATATATGTAAATATAATACAACTTCCTAATGAATTCTATATTATTAAGTTTAATCTTGCTTCTTCTCCTCAATCACTTTCGCATGCTTCTCCTTAACACGTTCATGTTTGGCCAGGACCTCTTTCAATATGAATGCTGCGATGTTTTCATCTTCGAAATAACTGACATGTGCACTAATAGACGACACAACGGTCAAATCAAAATACCCTTGTGGCAGAGCATAATCCACTCTACCATTGTAATTCAACCCTGTCAACTTGCGTAATTGTTCATCGGTCAATTTGACTTGTTTCAAAGTGGTCTCCTTACCCTCGTCATCATCTTTGATCAGATCAGACAGGTTTGTCTTATCAGCAACCATTTTAAGCATCTTCTCAACTTGTTTCGTACCTATACTCGAGGTCATATTTGACCAAGCATCCTCGGCGGTACTCTTCATCTTGTTACCCAAGTTTTCACTCATCTCTGCCCATGTTGCTAATTGCTTATTGAAATCCTCAATCAAGAATGGCACAGATTCTGGTTGGAATTTTTTGAATTCAGGTGATATCAAAGGTTCCACTCTATACCCAATTGGATCACATGGATGGTAAATATTGTAATAATTCGAACATTGTGGGACTTTCATAGTTTCAGAACTTTGCTTATTAACTTCAGCAGAACCAATGTTCTTACGTTTCAACAAGTTGAATAACCCTAAAGGAGACCCAATACCAAAATAGTTATCAACTTTGAAGTCTAAGTGGTGACTGGTTCTATCCTTGTGACCTTGAGGATATGGCTTGCTAGGTTGTTTTGATAAGATATCAAATGCAATAGCGGAACCTAATGAATGACCAATTATACTGACTTTCCCATTGAAAGAAGGGTTACGTTCTTTGAACAAATGGTACAAGTTATTAGCTTGTGATGTAACTTCGGCCAAGATCTGGTCCAAATAATATGGTTCATAGTAAAGCAAAACATCAAATAGAACAGACCCGACCAAATTTCTGACAGGTTTCAACTCATCAACTGTGATATCATTCAAAGTTGGTAGTCTGTATTGACCATTTGAGTCTAGCTCATCTTTAAATTGTGCATTGGTGGAAAAGTCAATCTTGTGTCTCCATGTGATAGGTAAAACTTGAATACGACAATTCTTGTCATTGTTCAACAGTTTTTGGAAATCCTTATTGTTTTCGTATACTTTTTTAATGTTCTTTCTCAAGATATTGATCGTGTGTGTGAAATTAACACCTTCAAATCTAGTCCCTAAAGCTTGACCAATACCATGGATACATAAGACCAAGTGGTCAACTTCTCTACCATTGCTGGTTGTACCGTCTTCACCCTCATGTTTGTAATCCTCTTTGATCTCAAGTTCCATAGCCTGTTTGGTATTATCGGAGTCAGACTGACTAGTAGAGGTCTTTGTCTTTTCTCCAAACAATTGGGATAGTTCAAGTTCGAAAATGTTCGATAAACTGATACCAGATTCTTTCTTGATAGTAGCCTTCTCGACATCTGCATCAATAAATCCTCTAGTGACCCTTTTAGCACCCAAAGCAGGACCATTTTGAATACCTTTCAAATAACTGATTTGGAACTTACCACCGGCTAGATTGTCCAAGAGGTAAGCTGTTTTCTCCTCGTTATAAACAACAATCTTGGCCTCTTTGAATCCTTCGATCTTATAGACACCTTCATGCTCCAATGATTCCTCAGAATCCTTAACTGTAACGTCTTTAACCTCATTAGTGTCTTTTGTAGTCTCTTTGGTTTTTGCGTAAGGTCTCAACTTGGTATAGCCTTCTTCCAACGCTTGTGATAACTCTTCTTTCAAAGGTGTTCCTTCAGAAGTGAACCATGTACCACGGCGAATCTCGTAAACAGCACCTTCCCAGTAAACAGGATACATAGTTTTCGACTCTAGATCGACTTCGAAAAGGTAATCCTCATTCACCGGTATCTTTAGACCTTCTTTGGCATTGTGCTTTTGCATAGCTTGATATTGTTTTTCAATTCTATCAGAATCAAATTCTGAGAAGGCAGAAAACTTCTTTGGCTCATCCTTTTTGACATAATTGTATTCTTCAGGCATTGACAGTGGATTATCTGTAGCATAGAACCAACGTGGTTTAACTTCAGGCTTTTCTGCCTTTGAAGTAGTGGCATAGTATCTAGACTTATGAAAAGGACCATTGGAATAGGAGAATGCTTCAAAGTAAGATCTGGATTTTGGCTTAGCACGCGATCTTGTCATCGTTTTCGGTGTAGTTGTAGTTATGGTTGACAACTGTTTTTGTGATAGACGACCTAACGTAGCCACTTGTGTTGAGGAAAGCCCCTTGGGTTTTAGCTTGAGCGATTGTTTGAGCATCGTAGAGCTATTCAGTAGTTTAAAAGCCAATGATGTGCAATTGTTGTTGTAATAAATATACCGAGACATGGTATATCCTGATGATGATGATGTTTTCATTACAGTTTGATATTCGGCTTTCGGAATCTCGCACTCTCCAGAATCCAGACGCGTAGTTGTTGGTTGACTCGAGAAGCTGGACATCGATACATCTTGACAAATATTGTTCCCTCTCTTGAGCAGAATTGCCTCGAGTTGCCACTGACAACAGCTACTGTGACTTCATCAACGTTGTTCAGTCGTGTAACTCTTCACAGTATTAAGATATTGGAGGCAGAGTCACGTGATTCTCTAGATAACTAGCCTAAACATCTAATTGAACGCACTGAACTGAGAACAAAGGACTAACCAAGTATGTTTGGAGCATAGGATGTCTGTGATTTGTATAACACCAGCCACCGAATGGTACTTCAAAACTATAGCACTCTTCTCATGATTTCCACCATGCGGACTTGTACAGGCAAACAATTAAGATCGTCGTATTCTCCACACTGACTATTAGAAGCTGTGCTAGAATTTCGCAGACTTAAACGGCCAAGATGAATGTGGCTAGGACAGTAATTGGTGAGTCAACGATGGTTCCGCTCTCATCAATTAGGTGCCAGTCGAAATAGTTAGGGATCAAGAATCAAGAGCACCTTTTCTTTTAAGTCGGGATACTATGATTAGGCACCAAACGCCGTGGTAGATTACTTGAGTCAAAAATAAGGAGTCACGAAAGAAAGTACAAGAAAAGTATGGTATCGACTTGATGTTTATAGGCCGTTATATCCTTCTCTATATTACCAGCTTGCAATTCGGGTACAGTTTAGCAATCTTGACTAGCTCCGTTTATTCTACAAGAGAGTAATCAAGTGGTACACGCAGGCGGAAATCAATCTGAACAGGAACTAGACACCATCTATATATAGTTATAGACTATAGTTGTTATACCTAAAGACCTCCGTTTGTTTCATAATCCTTCCAGTTCTGCACGTTCACCTGACTAAGGTTGTCACAGGCTTTTAAACATGTTTCGAAACGCCAAATTTTCAGCGAATTGCATAAACCCAAACTAATTGTATCGCATGTTGCCACTTATCTGAGGAACTGAACGCATTTGATCGCATACTCTTGCAAATCTGAAACGAAATGGTCTCTTAGAAGACTCTAGTGACCCTGGTTTACGACTGGGAGCCACACACAGTACTGCACCTCGTGCATCGAGAAGCGTCCAAGTGCATGTTTCAGAAAAAAAGTAAAAATGGCCAGCGCGCTTTGGCAAATTGATGTAAAAATGTCATACCTTGTTTGGGTTGTATAAAAACACATCAAACCCTTCCTCATTCTAATAACATAAAACACCTTCGAAACAACAACAAAAACCACACAAAAATTAAGCATACTCTGCTTCTAACAACATAATCATACACTTGGAATCGTTTTAATGAAAACATGAATTCTGTTCAGTCGTTTATATCACCGGATGTTGTTAACCAGTTTGATGAGAACACCCTCACTGTTAATCAAAACTGGGAAGACAATTATGATGTGAAGTTACAATACTTGGTGGAAAGTGTTAGACATGATGTGCCTGAATACAACCAGATTTATGAGCACAATACTAGAACTGAAGATCTATATGGTTCTTCGCCTTCGGCTTCTAGCTTACAATCATACGAATCGATTTTGGATGATCAGAATAATCAGATTGTCAGTCACCAAGTTTTCCAAGATCAACCAACATACAACTTGAATACCAATGAGCCTTTACATCTACCAAGACAAGATACGAGTACAATGCTGACTCCTCTTGAGACTCCAAATCTCGAATGGAAACCTTCCTCCCTGACTCCAACGGATATGGAAACCTACAATAGAGTCTTACAACAGACACAAGATTTTTCAGTAGTCGGAGTTGATGAGTTTGGAAGAATGAAGACTGAAGAGATGTACTCTTCTTTCCAAAGACAGTTTACATCATCCGAAGTCTACCCACAAGTTGTTACATTCCCTCTACCCACCCCGTCAGACCAACCTCACTCTGCCCAATCAACCATATCACAACCACCTTCAGCTACATCATCTACAGATACAGTCACACCATCAGCTATAAGACAGTTCAACAACAAGTTTCAGAAATCTACAAAGCCAAAGAAGAAGAAAAGAAAAAGTACAAGAGCACCAAAAATCAGTTATGATGAGAATGCGACACCTATAGCTCAACAGCTAAGAGATAATAGTCTGGTGTGGGATAAGATGATGACAAAGAAGAAGAAAGGTATCTACAAGTGTACACACTGTACCGAAGTCTTCAAAGAGCTTATAGACCTTGCTGAGCATATGGATGAAAATAAAGTTGTTCGTCAACACAAGTGTCCATTTGAAGATTGTCCATGGTCAATAATAGGGCTACCAAGACGTGCTGAGGTGAGAAGACACTGCGCTGCTCAGCATTCCTACTTGGTTAGCTTTGAAGAACAGACCAATCGCGAGACATCAATGACTCCAGACTTGTCATCACCATGTACACCTGATCTTTCTAGCAGAGCTAGCAGTTGTGTCGCTGAGAGATATGTCTGTGGATTTGATTTCTGTGGGAAGGTATTCAAGAGAAAAGATTCACTACAAAGACATGAGAAGCTTGTTCATATTAATCAGGATAGTCGTTTTAATAAGAGAATAGAGAAGCTGAAGGAGCGCTGCAAGTACGACAATAGTGAGGAGGCCAAGAGACTTTTGGAAACGAAGATTAGAAAGAAGAAAGGCGTCAAACAAGAGTATTAGATCCAGATTCCATACCTTTAAGGTTTTCGTTTTGCTAAATACATATCACAATTGATAGCTATTTATTTAATTTTGCAATTTAATTCAAATTACCGTATAGCAAGTTTCTAACTGTAGTTTACATGTAGAATCACACACTCGAGAGACTTCCGTAGAGATAGTTTGGAGCTTGACATAAACCCTAAAATAGTCACGATTGATCTGTTACGTAGTTACTGGCCGGTGTTGGTAGGGCTATCTACCTGAGAAGTGGTCCGATTGCAGTCGTAAAATATGACAAGTCAGAAATTAGCACCTAAACTTCGGAAAGTTTCAGTCCCGGTAATTAGACACTCTTTGTTTTGATACTGTACCGATCAATTATGATGCCACTTCGTACCTTCCGAAAACGGCTATTACATCTTTGACTCTAGGCAAAGTTCTGCGTAAACTGCGGCCAAGCGTACAGAATTGGGTTTTTGGACGCATCTAGTTGCAGCTCAAACAGTAAGGCCAACATCAGCTCCATAAATAAGTTGAATACATCTTCTGAGAAGTTCAGCAAGAATCTGGAATCTGGGTCTTTCGGTTCACCGCAGATTGGCGTTTTTGCCCGCGTGAACCGTTTGGAAACCTGAGCGTATTGTGAAGTTGCTTTCCCAGTGGAAGCTTGGAAGCTTGGTAACTCCCACTTTGCTAGGTTCTATCCAAATGCCCAACGTACAACAGGGAATAATTGGACAAAAGAGAACGTTAGCAGTTCTGATCAGCGATACCGGTTGTTACATCTATAGAATTGGCTTGGTGCTTTGGGAATGGCGCAAAGTTCTGTGATGTATATGTTGTACATCCTGTCTTGTGCATTAAGGAGGACAAGACCGTGAAGTTTGAACGGTGACCGCCTCTATTCACCTTTACCTCCACATTCACTTTCAACTGAATGTTAGACACTAGTCAACATACGAGCTCGACTTCTCTTGCGTAGGTCAATTCATTAGAGATAGTCTTGCAATTACGTAGCATGCATGCTCTATCTCATTTTTTTACCAAAGCACATGTTGTGATTCACGTCATTCATGGCCTAAGCTAAAATCTCCAAATACGATTCAGAATACTTGCGAGTGCAGCCCATAAACGAGACAAATAAGCTCTGGATACAGTTCAATTTTAGCAGATCATACATTTTCTGTCGATGAATGTAACGTCAAATCTATGATATTTCATTCTAGAATTCGACTATAGGCAAAGGAACGTTTATCAATATTGGTATTGCTATGTTCAACGACCACAGGTGAAGGTCAATATGGGTTGGACAAAATGATCTTCTTTTCTTATTCTTCAGAAGGAATATATCTTCACTTGAGATGTTTGTTTTGCTCAACTGAACATACATATTTCCGAGATGGAAATCTTATAGTTGGTGATCTCTACCAAAAAGTTAACTGTTTTTAACATTAGAGTTCAGAGCGAAGACAAGCCTTCCTACAGCATTCTGCTATACAGCGAGCATGTCCAAGTTGTGTCTCTTGACTTGTGATCAGTGTTCAAGCTTTAGAACCAGAATACGCATCAGTCGCGTTGGTAAAGTTATGGAGATCAGACAGTAAAATTTTGCGAACATAATGATGTTTCTTAATGCTTGAGGAATCTGCTTATGAAGCAATGAAGCAATGAGTATGATCTCAACGATTGCAGATGTGCCAGATATTTGGCATATACTTTAAATTAGTCCTACAGGTATGGTTTCGCGCACTATGAGGAATTTACATATAGAGTCACATTATGGCATTAAGAACAGCTCAGTCAGAACAAATAGCGTAAGAGCGTCACGAGGGCATGCAATTACTCTCAGAACATCGATAGGAACTGATACCAGCTGCGAAGTATTCAATTTGTGACTGTTGACCCATACATATTGTTAATAATGATTATGATCAACCTGCGAAACCCGGAAAATCATTAGAAAAACCGTGGCTTCGGCCATTGGATCATCAAAACTTATCGACACACAACCAACTACTACATTCAGTCTTATACAACAACTTTAACTAGCACATTAACATCAATCACAATGGCTTCAGAAAAGAACTTGAAAAAAGCTCAAGAATACATCAACAACAACAGATTCTTCATGATCTCCAAATCATGGTGTCCAGACTGTCACTATGCCGAAGCCATCTGGAAGAAGTATGGTGTCTCCTCCAAAGTTGAGATCTTGGAATTGGATAAACTAGCTGATCAAAAAGCAGCTGTTGAATTGGAAAAAGCCTTCACTGAGATCGCTGGTAGAAAATGGGTCCCAACTATTTGGTTCAATAGTGAAAGATTTGGTACTGAACAGGATTTGAAAAGATTGGAAAGTGAGGATGCTACAGAGAAGGCGTTTAAAAGTGCTGGTTTGTTATAGAGATTCTACCGATAACTTTGAGTAGAGGGATAATAAATAGATACGTATATTAATGTCCTTGGTGAATTAGTTGGAGTTTTCTCTTGATGATCGACTTCTTGTACGTAATGGGTTAGGCACCGTGGGAACACGCCTTCTTTGTGAAGGTGTCAATCCATCAGCGAGCATCTCTGAAGAAGTATTGTAGTTAATATTAACCGAATGGTCCAACAATGGGTCGCTTAAGGAAACGTCTTTTGGTGAAGGTCTATCATTATCATTCATGGAGACCAAATCATCTTCAAATGTGACTGCAGAGAGGCCTCCACGACTCTTACGTCTATTATGACCTTTCTTGAAAGAGCTTTCCAGTTGTAGTGATGAGTTGTCTCGAGATAAAGGAGGCGATGTACCTTCGTCGCCCAGTTCAAATTCAACTTCGGTTCTCGTGGTAGCATCTTGATAAATCTCTTTGAACTCCTCTCTTGTAGACGTACTGGACTCATCACCAGTCTTCTTAGTGTATAGCTTCTCCAAAAACCCAGCGCTTGAAGAGCCTCTTGACAGCGTTCTCTTAGCTTTCTTCCTTTGTGGTCCCCCAATTTGACCATCTCCTCCACTGGTCACAGCATCAGGATTCAAATTTCTATTCGGATCAAGCCCCAGTTCTTTCAATCTAGCAATAGACCCAATCCCAACTTCATCTTGCTCTGTATCAGGTAACACAGCACCACACAGCAAGGCGGCATGATCTTGACTCTTGTATTCAACTTGATGTGCCAATCTAGCATGGTTCAAGAACCCCTGCGCAGATCCGAAATCCGTTCTGGCACATGTTGGACATTCTATCTTCACGATAATACCATCTGATCTCTTGTGCACACATATTTTGTTCCCGTTTGAATCGACAACAGGTCGTAGACCACCATAAGAAGTCCGATGTTGTTGTTGCTGTCCATTTTGTTGTTTATAAGGGTCTTCCATTTTCCTTATGGCAAATATGGATTGTCTTCTTGTAACCATTTCTGGTTCATTATTGTAGTGGTAGCCTTGTAATTCTCTCTTTGTTGATTCTTTCATGTCGATCACATTCTGTAAGTATTCTGCATACTTTGGATCATCGTGTAGTTTTGTAAGAGTTTCAATTTGGGTCTGCACTTGATCTAGTTCCTTCTTCACAAGGTTATACTCTCTGTGTTTTAGCAATATCTCCACATCTATTTGGTTCAAAACGTTCTTCCGTATCTCATTTTCCAGTGTTATGTGCTCATCACTTATAAGTTCACTTGGAGAAAACCCATCAGAGTTTGGTGATTTAGGGGTAGCAATTTGTAGATAGACATTTTTATGCTGGTCATCTTCACCGTAGGGGTAGCCAGATTGCTCCTGAGACATAGCCGAGTTCGATAGTAGCAAATATAGGAGAGCTCTTGGTTCCTTTATTATATTGTTCACATAGCTAGTTCTGTTTGTTTATTTGCCATCCATTTCCGCCGCTATGCGAACTTGTACACAAGATTATGTAATCAGGATTATAGCCAAATTCACCTCGAGAATACAAAAATGAACGCTACTTATTCATTCACGATGGTAACTAAGGGTGTCTAAGCGTGTATTAGTCTCTTGTTTACTCTTGTGATTGGATCTGCTTGAGAATCGAAGCGATAAGTGTCATAAGCGTATGAACCCGTGAACAGTGTTCATCTAATTAGATGACATAAGCAGATACAGAGTCCTCGATGTAGAGCACAACATGTACCACTTGGAGGTCAAAAGATCGCGTATTTCAAGGAGATACTAATACTAACTGTATCTAAGCCATCTAATTGGTGGAATAATTGCAATCCGTGGATTTGTGAGTCGATATGTTGTTGATACGACCTTGGTAAACCAAATCCCGAAGCGAAGTCTGAATCTGAAAATCAAAATTGCTCGAGACTTTAAAGTGAACTATCATATCATCAGTATTGAAACCAAGAAAGAACAAACTATAGTGAAGATGTCCAAAGTTCCATCCAGTTTTGATAATAGAGACGACGCAGTGTGAGTGTCCCGTTTTCGGTGTGAACAAATTGTACGATTTACTGACCCTATCATAGTGAGCTTGATTTCCTTGACAAATGTATAAAGAATTGTAAAGAACAACCTCTAGTGCCCCTAGGTACACTTGCCACATGTGTTGCCGTCGCACTTGCTGCCCATTCAGTGCGTACTGGTAACAAAATTGGTGCTCAAAAATGGTTCAGATACAGAGTTGGGTTTCAAGCATTCACCATTGCAGCTTTAGTTATTGGTGGGTTCGTGTATGGTAAGGACAATTTGGAACAAAGAAAGTCCAGAGAGGACGCATTACGCGAGAAAGCCAAGTTGAGAGAAAAACTATGGATTGAAGAATTGGAACGTCGTGATTTCGAAACAAAACAAAGAAAGAAGAGAGCCGAATGGGCTAGGGAACAGGCAAGATTGGCTGAGGAAAAAGAACAAAACTCACCAATCCTACAAGAGGTTAGAAAAGCTGAAGAGGCTAATATCACAGAATCTTCCGAAGTGACCAAATCTGAAACTCAGTCCCAAGCTGTGTTGGAAAATGAACCAGAATCCGAAAAGAAAGCCTAGAAATTATAGTTGACCTATGTTATATTCACAGACCTTGACCAGTTTATCCGTGGTAGAGACGTGGCGAAGATCCACCAATCATTCCCACCATCATACCATCGTCATACACTCAGTGCCTGTTGTTGTGCCCCTTTTGTAAATAGTACTGTTTCAATAAAATTTCATACGTTATGATATCATCGTTCATATAGCCCTTGCGAGATCCGTACGCAAACTTGCCCGTTATGGAAATATTTGAACTGCTTGCCGCAAATCTTCTGAAACGTTTCCGCAAATCGTACACACATTTGGAAATTGTGGCACTGTAACTGTTTCGCATTCCGCAACGAAAAAGTGCATAAATACATAATGTTACAGCTAATTAATCCGGTTTTCTTAAATTGTATATAAAGGAGGTTCTTCCATGTTTTAAATCAATATCGTGTAGCTCTATCTATTGTAATCCACCTAGCTTATTAGCAGTTAATTCACATTTAAATCATCATTAATACCTAGATATATCACATCAACATGTCAGACGCTTTCGACCGCTTAGTTATGATTTCTCAACATGTTCACAACCATACTATAAATAAATCTGCTATTCCAAGAGGTATGCCTGAGATACCGATCAATATTCAAATGAATTTCGAGAGACCAGTGCCAGGTGGGTCTATTGTGGATTCAAAGGCAAATGGGATTGAAGTTGGGAAGAACTAGTTGTACTGCTAGGTAACTTCAGATTTGATTTTGAATGAACACCATATGGGTATGTGAACTACTGCCATGAGAAGTTGGTACGAAAAAAAAAAACTTGTTCCTTAACTGGAAAAGAATACTATTATGGTATTATGTGGATCTTCAATCATACAAATAAGAAACATCTGGCCGCGAGCAGTATTTCGTGCTGAGCATCAAACGAACTGGCCAATTGAATTACAAGTCCACTGAATTAAGCAAAATATGGGATTTATTATACCACTGGGATATGAGAAAGGTTTTGAATTTGAAAAGGATTATTATAGAATATAAAGTATACAAGTATATAGATAAAGGGATTTTGCTATCGACGAAGCTGTAGCAGATCGAGCACGGAGTACCCAGTATAACTTTGGCATTGGTACAATTTAGTCTTACAGGAGACGTGTCAAACAGTCGATGGAAGAGGTTCCATATAGTAGATATACATCACTAAGTATCATCCTTGAGCCAAACCAGTGGTATCATCTATGAATACCTATGCCATGTAACGCGGTTCGTCCCCTTCTAGGAAGGTGTAATGTTAGTCCTTCCCTTTTTTCATAGCATTACAGTACCGCCATTAGGCAGCCAATTCGATGGCGAATGCTAACGATTCTTAGGAAAGTAAACATGCCACCACTATCAATGCCACTTACCTTTCACCTGTCCAATAATCATAGTAGCAGGTATAGTCTTAAATGTTCATGGCTCAAAGTCGACTAGTAGTGATAGCTTCACACAGTAGTGGGCAAACCGGACACTGAACGAGCCTTGATAATTCCTTGCAACGTACTGTGAAATCTGAACAATAGTGGAGCACAATCCAAATTGAATTGGACTACCTTTTCAGGATCAAAGGGAAGCAAAAGATAAAGAGATGTTGATTCTGGCAATTGGTGACTTGCATATACCACACAGGGCCATTGTATGTATCAGTTCTCCTAAACCAATCGGTGACCCACATATTAACACCCCGTCCAGGACCTACCGGCTAAAGTAAGTACACAGGTAAGATCGTGAATCAGTTGTCGCAAGTCATACTAACAAAGACAAGTTCAAAAAATTATTAGTTCCAGGAAAGATTTCGCAAGTGCTATGTCTTGGTAACGCTACTTCATCACCTTCAACTCTTGAGTTTTTAAAGAATCTATCACCAGATTTCCAGATGGTTAAAGGTGAATTTGACGAAAACACATCATTACCGTTATCATTGATCATAACACACGGTTCTCTTAGAATTGGGTTCACCAATGGATTCACAATAGTGCCAAAGGGAGACCCATTATCTTTGTTGACTACTGCAAGACAACTAAATGTTGATGTGTTAATATGGGGTGGTACTCATAAAGTTGAGGCTTACACTTTAGAAGGGAAATTCTTTATTAATCCAGGGAGTGCAACAGGTGCGTTCTCAGAAGACTGGCCAGAAGTTGACATCCCAGAAGATGAAGTTGAAGAAACTGAAGATGTTGCTAAAGTAGAGAATAAAGAGAAGAAACAGGAGAACGGAACACATGATGAAGAGCCACCAAAGACCGAAGGGTCCGATGAAAACAAGGAAGCTACGCAAGTAACCAAGACACAAGATGAAGACGATGAAGATGACGATGAAGAGATCTACGATTCTGTACCAAGTTTCACATTACTTGACATTCAAGGCTCTGTGATAACGCTCTACATTTACACCTACATAGGCAAAGAGATCAAAGTGGACAAAGTCAGCTACCGCAAGGATCAGCAATGATCTACTAGTACCCTTATAATAAAATGTACATTACTTTGTATTCAACTCTTTGGAGAATCTGAAGAATTTTAGTAATTTGAAATTAATGTCCGTATACCTAAAGAAATCTGATATCCGAGGCCTCCCACCACCGGATCTCTTTCAAAAACTCCCGCGAACTCGTTCTGCAAAATTTTCCAGTGTGTATAAAAAAGATCCATCAAATTTTTTTCTTCAAAACATTTAAACACTATTTTAAAAGAAAGTATCAGCAATAAATTGTAAGTTTACAATCTATAACACAAATATCAAAGGGACTGATAAACACACAATGACAATTCTCTGATGGAATAGAAATCAAGAAGAAGCTTTTTTTCCCATTTTTAAATGATGACTAGAGTGCATTTGGCTCGAGACGTTTTTGTCGATGTGGAAAAAACCACGCTACCTTACTATTTACCTCTGACAAAGATCAAGCATGATTCATTTCATGGTTGGTCTTTAACATAATGGGACTTCTTTCTTGGTTTCTTTCGGATTGGATCCTGGACCTTGGGAAGTCATTCTGTATCGTTCTTTGAATTTTTTAAAGAGGATATGGAAAGCTAATGCATAATCTAGTTCAATAAGTGTATTGATGTTCATTGTGAATCTTTAATAAAATAAATTATGTCTTTAATCTTTTACTCTACTGTAGTCTTATTCTTTGAAACTAACTGCTGTTATGCTATTGGTGCAGTACTTGACGGATCACGTCGTGAACTACTACACGTACTGCAAGATCTAAATACTGACATGCATTAACGATACACAATGCTTTTATACATTCATTCATCATCCTCTATCCCATCTAATAAATCACTTTCCAAATCATCAACCTCCGTAGCCTTTTGGAATGAACTTGGCAACAACTCACTTAATTTCAACACTTTTTTCATCGAATAGGCATCTTCACCATCGGCATAATAAGATTTCTCAATGGTCAACACTTCGAATTGTAAAGTGTCTCTGTAAAGATGTAGTGCTGCTCTATTGGATTTTCTCACATGTAAGCTCACATACTCGGATTGGAACGTTTCTCTTAGGGCATATAATGCTTGTCTCATCAATTTCTCAGCAATACCTTGTCTTCTATAAGTTCTCATGACTGATAAAGAGGTGACATGACCATGTGGTGTCTTGTCCTCGGCATCTGGATCGTCCTCCATCTTGGCTAGCACGTAACCAACAACTTTTTCATTCTTGTTCACGTAGGCTGGATCACCTTTAATTTCAGCATCGTATTTGGCATTATGTTCATCGGTAAGATCAGTTGGACCAGCAGTGGTAGTGGCAACGAAACTTGCCTCTGGCCATGAAAGGATATGATACATGTAATATTTCAATTGGTAGTTTTCCGGTAAGTTGTTCAAGTTGGCATTTTGCATAGCTTGCACATCGTTGATGGTAGCTCGTCTGATCGTGATGGCCATTATAAAAAGTGAGATCTAGTGGTCTGAAAGGGTTGGATAAATAGGATTGATGTACTCGACAAGTGATATTCCGCTTTCCACAATTAGGCTTCAGCAATAAATATGCTTCCAAGTTAAATGAGAGGCAAGTTCAGGACAATGGATGCTAACAGTAAGCGATTGTCTCTTCGTACTTTTCGTTTTCTTCCAATGTTTTGACTTTTTCAATTCTCGAGAAACGGCGTACAACGGAGCTGACTAAGCAGACATCAACCGAACCTACAATTTATAACCAAATTTACTATACGAATAACCATTTCTTACAAGTGATACAAAGTATATCCTCATATGATTCTCAGAATTGGGTTCCTTGTAGCCCCTTGTCTCCCCAGTTTCGTCTAAACTAGGAGCTACAGATACCATTGTTCAAACTTCCATTTTTCATCTCATTTCGTAAATCTAATAGCCTCTCTTTCCAGTACCCCATGGTCGAATTTAATCAAGAATACAGTCCTCAATGGGAACCCATCGGTGGCCATGGTATGTGCACTGACACTAGCCTGGAAATAAGCAGAGTCTAGTATACCTTCGATAATCCCTGCTGTGAATGCACCAACATTCAATTGACCGAAATCTTTTGGAACTGATATGAATTGTGACATTAGTGGTAAGTTGTCGATGATCATATCTGTAATCAATCGTTAGTAAATGTGTGGTGGGTGTAAGTTGAAGCTGTTATACATACATTCATCTTCTGAGTCTTGAGATTTCTCTAGTCCGTCTGCCGGTTTACCAAACAATGTTTTCCATACTTGACTATAGATAAACTGTAATACTTCCACCACTCTAGTTTCTCTCTTTGCTGATTTGCCGTCTCTGAGTGTTACGAGTTCTAATACTTTAGTACCAACACCGTACCCATAGCTGTTAAGTTTAGCTTCTAATTCGTGAATGCTCTTGGAAGATTGTTGTGCATCTTGGATCATCGCACTGAACAAGAAGGCAAGAGATGAGAGATTGACCTCTGGTGTTCTTCTAAATAGACTGTAGTCATAGATACTCTTGGTCTTTGATGCTACTTGGTTTTGATAGGAGGATGGTAATTGGATTGGGCCCAATGAAGAGTTATAGCCGGCTTTCAAGCCCGTCGCTTTGGCAGTTGCTGGATTTATGATTTCTTGGTTGGACATGTTGGTTATCTTTATGACTCACTGGAGAGTTCTTTGGCTATAGTAACTCTTTCAGTACCAAATCAAATACTATGTTACGATCCAATATTCTGATACGCTGGTTAACAAAAAACATAGGCGATTGGTGACACTTCAGAAATTGACAGATTATAATAACCAATGTTTACATTTCATACATAAACAACTTGATTTCTTATTAGAATTCCAGATCATTTTAAGCATTTGAAGACAATGTTCTACACCAGGAGAAAGCGGTTCAGTGTCTACAAGGACTACTTCCCCAAGGGTAAATGATGATACCTTTTGATGTTTTGGAAGCTCTGCTATAGGGCTGTTTTTTGAATTAAGCGCTGGGTATTAATACGTTTATATCGTTAGAAGTGCTATTGAGTGATGCTACGTTCCATGATGAGGATGAAGCTCGTACAGAAGTTGCCCCAAAGAAACTGGATGAGGAGTATAAACCCTCAGACTCAGAGATCCACGATATCTTGACATTGGGTGATATAACAGATGTTGTTAAGAATACTGAGCCTATGAAAGTTGATATAGAACATGAACTGAAAAAGCCTACAACGACCAAGAAGGCCACAAAGCTGGCAAAGAAGGTGGTCAAAGAGCAGAAGAAATTCAAGAAGGAAGTTGATAGACCGGTTCCTGCCAATCCACCAAAGTCTAAGCCTAAGAGACAAAAAAAGACTGCTATCAAAGAATCTTTAAAACCAAGACCAACAGTGTTCGACAGCTTGAACAAGTTGAAATCTCCCATCAAGGCTAAAAATGAGAGTAGATCTTCCATTTTTGTCATGAAAGACGATGTTCTTGAAGTTGAAGAAGATGAACCAGCTATTGAAGAGAACCGTGAAGTCTCGGTCCCATTATTACCAGATGTGCCTACGCTCTTGCCGCCAACGGATAAGTCTGTTGATGATATGGGCGATATACCTTTTATTAATACCAGGACACCATCACCTTCCATACAGATGTCACAGTTTCTTCAACCACCACAGGGCACTTCGACACCTTTCCAAATCAATAAAGATGGAATTCAATTTGAAAGCTCACCTAAGAAGATGTTGATGACACCACCATTGACAAAGATGCCACTTAGTTGTTCGACACCTTTATTCAGATTTGCAGAACCGGAGTCGCTAGATTCGAATGATACATCGCTGGATATGTTGGATTTGGATCATGTCACTGAACATTTGACAAGGTCAGTAAGCTATGAGAGTCCACTGGCTACCAAGAGATCAAATGATAGTTTAACTGAGAATATGCAATCTTTGACATTAAACTTGAGAGATGAAGCGACGTTACCACACCATGAAAAATCCAAAGATGCTATCCATGCAGAGCATATGTTATTAGACTCTTCACTCGAATCGCTTATATCATTAATACCGACCAATAGGAGTATATTGAAAACACCAATCACATCATCAGGTATGAGACTGAAGAAAACTGTGCGTATTGATGAAAATTCTTTGACTCCAAGACCACAGGGGAAGCCAAAGATCAATAAGTCGTCTAAGAAGAGGAAGAATTTGGGAGATATTGAGCAGAATGAGTTGAACAAAAGGGCAAAGCTACCAAAGCATGACAAGAGCTATCAAGACTTGTTAGCACTTTGCGGCAATGAGAAAGATCCACTAGATTTGATAATGCGGTGAAAAATACATGAATTATCCTATATATGTATATTAATTTCTAAAACTTCTAATCCTTTCTCAAGACAAACTCTTTCAACTCAGCATAAGCCTTATCCAAATCATCATTAACAATGATTTGATCATGAGCACCAGTCTTGGCGTATTCCATTTCTGCAGTAGCAGCACTGATTCTCTTTTCAACACTCTCTTGAGTCTCGGTACCTCTCCCTTCTAATCTTTGTCTCAAAGTTTCAATGGAAGGTGGAGCCAAGAACAAAAATCTAGCATTCAAGTTAGTTTGCTTGACTGATTTGACACCTTGCATATCGATATCTAAGATACAGGTTCTACCCAATTTACCAACGTCTTGAACGGATTTGATAGAGGTACCATAGTAATTACCAGAGAATTGGGCCCATTCGATGAAAGCGTTCTCGTCGATTAATTTCTTGAAATCGTCGACAGTGGTGAAGTGGTAGTCCTTACCATCGACTTCACCAGCTCTTGGTTGACGAGTGGTGTTGGAGATGGAGAAGCCGAATTCTTCTGGGAATTCAGCAAATAGTTTCTTCAACAATGTTGATTTACCGGTACCTGAAGGACCTGAGATGACGATTGGACGGTCTAAGAAGTGGTTAGTACAGTGGACACTTGGTGGTGGTAATTTTGTGACTATGACTCACAAAGACGACGGAACATACTGGACATGGCTCGTGCTTGGTGGATCTACACTGGGTATTTTATTTACTTAGTTTGGTGATGTTGTTGATAAATTTCAGTTCGTGTTTTTTTTCGAGATGCAAAGAGCTTATGCTGTGGCTGGTGAGACAGACATGATTACTACAACATCCTGTGGTCCTGTTCTTCAGGTGGACATAGAGCTAAATTAGTAACTATATATTTATATATCCACTATTTATCAAAATGGAATCAGTCTATCTTAGTAGCTTCTCTGCTCTTTCACTCTGAATTTCTATAATATCAACACTCGTGGCTGGTGCTGTGCCCTGAACTGTGGCTGGTGTGCTGTGGTTCAGAAATTCGATAAACGGAATAAAGTCAAACGTATCAATTAACGGAACAATTTCCAGTTCCAATCAAATCACTAGACAACAAAGCCAAGCAAAACACAATTGTGTTCCTGAGCTGAGTTGCTGACCGTGGTGAAGAAGAGGAAGAAGGATATACCCATCGTTGACGCTATTGCTGCTTTTTGTTTCTATTACAGTCTGCTTATCACACAGACATAACATCAACTATTAGTCTACTATCATGTCAAGTTTAGTGCTAGGAGTCACACAATACCTCATCAAACGTGCTACAAGCGACGAAGAGACACCAGCCATCCCAGGAGACGGTGAAGAAGGGATCAATCCAGTGACTGAGGAAATCTTTAGTTCATGGGCCCTTTTCATCCTGCTATTGTTGTTGATTTCGGCATTATGGAGTAGTTATTACTTACAACAGAAACGTATCCAAGCGGTCCATGAAACCGTGCTCTCGATCTTTTATGGGATGATTGTTGGATTAATCATTAGAATCTCTCCGGGCCATTATATCCAGGATACAGTCACTTTCAACTCGTCATATTTCTTCAATGTGTTACTACCCCCTATCATTCTAAACTCTGGTTATGAATTGCATCAGGCGAATTTCTTTAGAAACATTGGATCCATCTTGACATTTGCCATACCCGGTACTTTCATCTCTGCTTGTGTCCTTGGTGTTATCTTGTTCCTATGGACTAAACTAGGTTTGGAAAGTGTCAATATCTCATTTGTGGATGCCCTTTCAGTTGGGGCTACATTATCAGCTACAGATCCTGTGACTATCCTGTCTATTTTCAACGCTTATAAAGTCGATCCAAAATTATATACAATCATCTTTGGTGAATCTTTGTTAAATGATGCTATCTCCATCGTTATGTTTGAAACTTGTCAACAATTCCGTGGTCGTGATGCGAAATTCACCTCTTTCTTAGAAGGTATTGGTCTGTTCCTCATGACATTCACCATCTCATTATTAATTGGTGTCATTGTTGGGTTCTTAGTGGCTTTGATCTTGAAACATACACATATCAGAAGATATCCACAAATTGAAAGTTGTTTCGTGCTATTGATCGCTTATGAATCCTACTTCTTTTCAAATGGGTGTCACATGTCCGGTATCGTCTCCCTATTGTTTTGTGGTATCACTTTGAAACACTATGCCTATTACAACATGTCCAGAAGAACACAAATCTCCACAAAGTACATCTTCCAGCTATTAGCAAGACTATCAGAAAATTTCATCTTTGTCTACTTGGGTCTAGCCCTTTTCACAGAGGTTGAACTAGTCTATAAACCAATGTTGATCATTGTGACCACAATCTCAATCTGTATCGCCCGTTGGTGTGCCGTTTTCCCACTTTCAAGACTTGTCAACTGGGTCCACAGACTACGTGCTAATGGTGAAGCTGTCCCTGATGAAATCCCATACCAATACCAAATGATGACTTTCTGGGCTGGGTTAAGAGGTGCCGTTGGTGTTGCATTGGCTATGGGTCTTCAAGGTGAATTTAAAAGTACATTACTAGCCACAGTGCTAGTCGTGGTTGTGCTCACAGTCATCTTGTTTGGTGGTACTACCGCAGGTATGCTTGAAGTGTTAAACATCAAGACTGGTTGTGTTGATGAGGATGTCTCTGATGATGAGTTTGATATCGAAGCACCAAAGATCATTTCAAACAATACTATCTTGTCCAATAGAAGATTCAACCAAGGCCAGGGGAAGTTCAGAGACTCATTCCAAGATTCTGGTAATAGAAGCCCATTACGCCAGCAACAAGACGATCAACAAGATTTATTAAGAGACGATGATCCATCTGGTCTGGATGATATCCCACCACTAGTCGCATCGCCATCTCATAACATTGATCGTGTCTC
Source organism: Hansenula queroliae (assembly GCA_030674255.1). Taxonomy (NCBI): domain Eukaryota; kingdom Fungi; phylum Ascomycota; class Saccharomycetes; order Phaffomycetales; family Wickerhamomycetaceae; genus Hansenula; species Hansenula queroliae. Next base: position 99,537 of record JAJLXP010000034.1, read on the forward strand.
TTCGCCATCAGTGATCGGTGCAGTGCAGAATATTTTACAATCTGAGGATAGATCCAAATGGTTCCAAAATTTCGATGAACAAGTGTTAAAACCGGTGCTCTTGGATACAGATCATGTCAATTTCGAAGATAGAAACAATGGTAACCAATAAATTACAAACACACAAACATATGTATCCGCGTATATACACACATTATATTATAAATATTCCGATGTAGATCCTTTGACTACATGTAAGTACTTTAGAACTTATATCTATCTTCATTGTTGTTAAGGTGATATGTATACGGGATCTAGCATTATGACTCCATCTCCGCCTCTTCTCTCAGGGCAGTCTCAATAGTCCAATTAGCCAAACGGAAAACATCAGGTGGCAACACAATATCATTCAACACATCACTATACTTCAAAGTAACCTCCACAAACGCATTCAATGATAATTGATGCAATAGGGTGATTGGGTTTTCTTGTTCCCTTTCGACAAGGTGCGCTGGGGGATTTTGCGCAAATTCACCACAGGTCGATACGGATTTTTCCAAAATTTCCAAAATTTCAGTGATTGTGGATGGCACGGTACCTTTCTTGTCTTGGTCATATGCATGTGTAGCCATTAATGAGATGGCGATGATGGCATTACTCACAGTGATGGCATTTGGACATAATCTCTTGGATTCTCTGATTAATGTGTGTCTAAATGGTGTACCAAACTCAGAGGAGACAAACTGATTGTAGTAATCTTGTATCATAGTGACGATGCTCTTTGTGTTGGTTGTGATGGCCTTCCATAGTGAGGCATCAAAATAAAGAGAGTCTGAAGCACCACTGGAAAATTTGGTGTTGGCGGTGAAGGATGGATTTGGTAAATAATCATATTTACGTTCAGATTCCATACCATGGTATTCACGTCCAAATAAATGGTTTGAATCATCGATCTTGTACGTTGGTTTTTCAATTTGGGAGTTTAATGAGCCGGTTCGTTTCAAGTTTTCTAAAATAGCAGCATTGATACTTTGATTGTTCTTTGTGATGATCTCTGTACATTCTTTTAAGATTTCACCCCATGCAAACTCTCTCTTATTGTTTCTGTGATAAATTTGAGCTCTTCTTTCAGATGATTCAGATTTGGCAATAAATGCCAATTCTTGGAATGCAGTCATCTTGGTGAATTGTTTTTCACAGGTTAACCCTGTTATTAAAGTACCTAATGGATCGGTAGATAGTTCGGATAAGGTATGACCACGATGTAAGCAACCAATTGATAAGTAAGCATTAAATGCGATATTCACCAATTCCCAACTAATCAAGAGGAAAAAAGTTATGATGGAAACTTTGGTTAAAAATCCAAAGGAAACGCCAAAGGATGGATAGTTTCTATTCAATGTTAGCACGACACCCACGGTACTGAAAGTGATATTGTAAATGTACTGTCTCACTAGCAAGAACACAATTGGAGACGATGTCATCACAACAATTGTCAACAGGATAGCATTGCTTAGGGCCTTTGGTGCATTTTTAATTAATGATTCTCTTGGATGTGAATGAAACTTATGTTGTGGAACAATCAATCTATCATAATCGAAAACCATATGCTGCACCGAGTAGACCACTGCAGAATAAAAGGCAACAAAGTAGTAAAAAATATATTGATCATTGATTGGTGGGTATTGATGTTTCTTTGGGATTGCCTTGAATGTCAAGGATGACAATTGAAGATGTATTATCCAATGAAAGATAATGGATGAGATCCAATACACTATGAATGTCATGATGAATTTCTTAGACCACAATTGGCCCGCTACTTGGTTAGCCATTGTCTTATAACCAAGGTAATTCACATGGAGATTGTTTTTCTTCAAACAAGCTATCAAAAATAGTGCAAATGCCATCACGATTGCTCTTAGTGGTAAGATTATGTTCCATAATGCCAATGAAGAAGGGAGAGCGACTACTATAGTGACGATCCATGAGTATGTGAATATGGCTTTAGCTAATTTTTGGAAACGAGAGGCACAGATGTCTCCAAAGATCGCATGGTAATGATATGCTGAGTTTGATATTGATGAGATTCGATCTCTTTGAGTAGTAGGCACCACTGGAGGCCTTGTAACGTATGGAGTGCTCATTAAAGTTGGTTGCTATGTTCCTATTAGATCAGATTGATACTTTAACTACCAGCAGATTGTCTTGAATGATCCCCAATGCTCAGATTCTCACCAAATCAACAGCCATCAAATTCAACATGTTTACTTAACAATATTCAATTTTTTTAAAAGCTGAGATTTCTGTGGTGTCTGGATGTAAATTCTGAAAAGTAAACAAACAGGTCGCGATTAATTCGCAATGGCAAAATCTTTGGCGTTGGAAAGACAGCGCTAGGTCTGGGAGATTCTATAGCTATTTGAGGCGGTTTGATCCTGGTTCTTTTGCTGCTGGTAGAGACTGTGGGAATACGTTGTTTACTGGATCAAGAGACTTTGTGTGTGGGTTTTTTTGCGGCTGTTTTACTCAATTTTTGACCAAGATCACGAGCCATAATAATGAGCAACGCGGTTAACAATAAGATCAAGAAGGAAGACATTGTGGTGAGGCCCTTTGCGCAGCATGAGATTGAAGACATTTCAGCCAAGTTGGAGAAGCAGTTGGGCCCGGAGTATGTGTCTACGAGACCTGGTGCTGGTGGTGTTCGTGTGTCGTACATCGAAGGTTGGAAGGCTCTAAATTTGGCAAACCAAGTGTTTGGGTTTGATGGTTGGTACTCAGAGGTGAAGACTATACAAGTGGACTATATGGATGAGAGAAATGGGAAGTTCAGTGTTGGGTTGTCGATTGTTGTTCGGGTCACTTTGAAAGATGGTACGTTCCATGAAGATATAGGATACGGAAGTCTTGATAACGCACGTACGAAAGCCATGGCTTTCGAAAAGGCCAAGAAGGAGGCAATGACAGATGGTTTGAAAAGAGCTTTGAGATGTTTTGGTAATGCTATGGGGAACTGTCTTTATGACAAGGAGTATCTGAGCAAGATATCCACAGTGAAATGTGCACCACCAGACTTTGATGAATCCAACTTGATGAGATTCACTGATAGTAATAACCCACCAGCTAGTCGGTCATCGACGATGCCACCTCAAATGTCCTCCATGGCGCCAAATAACCACAACTCCAGTGGCAATAGTCGATTCCCAGCTCCTGTGTTGAGAAATGGATCAAGAAATTCACCTTTACCTAAAAGTGTGGCTACTCCACAGCAGCAGCAACAACAACATCAAGCGCCTGCTTCAAGACAATCTAAATCGTTACCACAAGACACACCAAGTCGAAGCAGTAGAAACTCTGCCGATAAAGATCTTGACGAATTTGATGATTCGATGACTTTTAGTGATGACATAAATCTAGAATCTGAAGATTTCAATGATGAGCTAAACGATATGATAAACACAAAATTGAAAACACCAGCTACTGGTGAAGACGGGATGGAACTTGAAACTGAAGCCGAGACCTCGCAGTCAGCTCAACAACAAGACACGGGGAACGATGTTGAAGGCGGCTCCGAACTACGACCTTCACAAGTCAGCTTTGTCAAGGCTAGAGTAGCAGAAGACCTGCAGAAAAATGGGAACGTTTCCAATGCACATGCTTTCAATCCTGCATTCATAAGTCCCTCTATCAGGAGAACAGTCGACCCGACAAAGTCCACACCGATCAAGAGAAGTGCCATAAGTGATAGTACGAAGACAGTTCGTTATGATAATCCAAGACTAATACCCAATAGACAGATAGGTAAACCAAGATATCCACCACCCAAGAGATCCAAGATTGATTCTGGGAAGGAAAACAATGTTGTTAACACAAGTAGCAATGACAAGTTAAACAGCAATAGTGATGAGGTAAGTCGTACGGAAGTATGATGTACCTAGTCAAGGGGTAAGATGAATAATGGAACACAAAGGAATACAAGGTTTTTTGTCTTTAGAGACATTTCAACAAGGTCGTATATTGAAAATACTATTGCATTATACCCTATAATTGGTTCTTTATTAATAGAACGATCAGATGTTCCTGAGACTTGATCCGTATAGATCTCTACAGATTTCATGTAGTCACCATGTCGTAACCTATGCAAAGTGTACGATTGAAACATTGTAAGTCAAACTAGATGAACTGATATATCCGTTGAAATTCGGTTAAGGAAATCGCCTATGGATCGAGATAAATTTGAAGCTGCCATAGAAAAAATAATTTCAAGATTTAGGTACGCATCAGAGACACTAAAAATCTTAGTCATTTTGGAGAAGTCAGAGAATAATTACATCATTGATTTCAATGGGCTCTACAATGTTCTCCCATAGTTTTGAACAAATTAAGCTTATATAAAGGCAAAACCCTATTGTAAAGTGCAAAAACCAATCAGTAGGTAAAGCAAGTTGCTTGATAGATCTTTCAACAACGATGCTGAATGGAAATGTATGGAATTTGCATCGCATCATGAAGTGTACCAAAGCCTGTGGCCCTACGTGAGGCCCATTGTCTCAAATAATGTCGGAGTAGGTACCAACTATTCAAATCCCTCCAAAGCGTAGGTTATCCCCGTAGGAGAACCTGCAAGAGCATAGTCTAGGTAAGGATTTCTAGCCTAGCCAAGAGGTACAGGGACACAGGGCCTTCCTGTTTCAGTCAAATATTGCTTGGGGTTGTATAGATTTGCGTCTACGTCCGTAGGTGTTGATTATATTTCCAATATTTTTGCACGATAGCCTGTGATGCATTATAGAGGGCATACATATTGATTGTTAAGATATCGCAAAACGGTCTTTAACACGACAACGAGTCCCTTAAAACGGTCAAATATTCGTTATAGATGGGTCTTTTGCGCTGCTTTATAGATGCGAGGCCCAAGTATGGGCTTCACTCATCAACTGAGTGTCGGTTTCTCAACACTCATCATCGGTCCGATAGATACTACAAGCTTTAACATATTGGTACGAGAACTACGAAGGCAAAAAAAATTACTAATAGGCAAATACATGTTTGGGAAATTTGTACAAAGACACACGTTTAGTTGAGATTGCACATAATTCCGCATATATTCATTGTAGGTCTATGAGTGTCTGCTGTGCACTAAAGTGTGCAAGTTGACCCGAATCTTTGAAAGTTGAAAGTTGAAACGATGGGTTCTTCTCTTAATTTTCAAATCAAGTATAGCCTTGGCTTGGATATGTCTTGACGCCTAAATTAATCCAGCTTCCAGGGCGATACGACGATTAAGCACTGTAGCCCTGTACCAAAATCGGTGCACAATAGGTCCCATCTCATGCCTTTGGGCTAAAAGTTTGTACCAATTCGAGACAATGGCAAATCACGTTAGTTGCACACCGCATGGACTAAAATACAGGCCAAATTGGCGCAAAGACCACATAATCGAGCATTGGCCAAAACCTGATACAGTTATGTCATATCTGGCATTTGGGAAAACCGTAGTGCACAGCTAGGACAGCAAATTGCAATAGAGTTTTACTCCAAAGTTCACCACTGGAAATTCCAGTTATAAATCAAGTGCTTCAGCCTCTTGTTTTCCTGCTGCATCATCATCATCATTATCATTCCATAACACTGTATTGTCAAACAACTTACTGCTTAACATTCTTAGTCTTTTTAAACATTGGTGAGAAGCAATATTTTTCAAAGACATAATTATGAGCTCTTATACCACAGACCAGTCCAAGTTTGAAGCTTACCAATACTCCGACCCTTTTGCTACAGCTTCATTCATCTGCTGTAACAGAAGATCACATAAGGCATGTCGTCCAAACTGTGACCATTATCCAAAAGTTGCCTCCAAGTTGGATGTTGTGTTTTGCTCAACTGTTGCAAAGGCATTGGAGCTTGGGTTCAAACCATGTGAACATTGTGATCCTGAGAATCCGGAAATGCCCTTCGACTTGGAGTTGATCAAGTTGACGATGGAGACTATCAATGATTCTATTGGATACACAGAGGATAACAATGAGTTCAAACGCAGGAAGACTAGGGCGCTGAGTGTGCCTTCTCTAAACACGAGGAGCGACCATCGCTTCGCTGCACAGAAATTGTCTAGAAACGAGTTTGAACATGTCAAGTGGGTGGACTTTGCCTGTCATCACATTGCCACAGCAGCGGTAGTGGTGATAACGACACAGATTAGAGAGCATCAACGTATTGAGCCTAGAAAGAGAAGAGGTGGCGTTGTTGGGTTTAAGGAACTGGCCTATGTTTTCAAATTATCACCATGGCATTTCCATAGAGTGTTCAGAAACATAACTGGATGCACTTCCAAGATTTATGGTGATAAGTGTTATGATTTTGTTGAAGCCAAGTTGCGTCCAACTTTGAAACAACAGCATCATCATCAGAAACAACCAATGACAGCTGGTGATCCGGCATTTAAGGCAAATAATGAGTTCTTCAAGACAACATCGTTACAGTATCCTTTGGAAACAAAAAAAGTTCATGGGAATGATGCTGAGAATATCAGTCCTTTAAACGCAGCAATGAATCAAGGATTAACTGGTAATGAAGTTCCATTTGGTGATTTGAACAATATCAATACAAATCCAATTGTGAACAATGATCTGTTTAGACATCACAGTCTTGACCTTGGAACTTTCCAAATGAGCTTTGCAGGTGGTGGTATTGCCAATGCACAATTGGCACAGCTTCAACAACTCAGCGGCTCGCCATTACAACTAGTCAACACTGTCCAGATGATCCCTTCACCAGAACAACAACAACAGCTTCCAATCGACACAACAGCATTGAATCCAGGACCAATCCCAGAACTCTCCTTAGGTCAACTCATCAATCCATTAGCCGCCGCTCCTGAACAACAACCAGCAGCACCTTCGTTGGACAAGAACATCCCTTTATCAACAACATTTACACCAAGCACAACACTAAGCGATAGTTCAACCTCTTTGGAAAACTATACCACCACCATGGAGCATCTGGCACCAATGGACTCGAGTTCCGTTGCATTGTTGACACCTCCTTCCAATTTCACTCAGGAGATGGAAAGACTATCCACGCCAGCCTCAGAGATTTTCAACAAGACTCCTATGGATGCTGCTTCGTTTCCCTTGATTATGGATACTGGGTTGACACCAGATATTATGGATGTTATGAAGCATGACTCTATGGGTAATGGCGCCCGTGGTGATGCGCATCATGATGGTGATGATTCTTTTTTAAAGATTGATGATGGGGTTATGCCGATGAATATCACGCTCAAGTCTCAAAACACGGAGAGTGTGAGTCATTAGCTTGTGATGATAACAATGAGTTTGAATTTTTTTATGGTTTGCGTTTTAAGCTTGAGATATTTGTGCTATATGGAGTATTGTGATAACCTGTTCAGTATATAGATACCTTTCGTTTGTCTCTGTCGTTGTTTTTTTTTTTTTGGTTTTCTTGATTTTACCCCAGATATATCTATACAAACACCTGTGAATCTTATGAACCGTTATGAAGCAGTCAGTCAGCTGTAGAGCGTCATGTGTATACTGAGATCTGGAGCTTGGTCACCAGTGTTTGTTAGTCTACAACTCAGAAAGATATTGTATAATAGTATTATTTTACCTATAAACGTTTGTTTGACCACTACGAAATGGCAGTCATCATATTCTATGTAGGCAATTAATGTTGGTACCAAGATTCCAATATATTTCTAGCTGATGAAAAAGAGGATCTGTTATTTCACTGAAAATGGTATCAAAAAGCCAGAGTAGCAATCTCCAGTAAATTTTTTTCAATTTGAACAAGTCATCCGCAATCAAGAAAGTCTACATATCTAATCACTAATTACTAAAAGACTAAAAGTATATAGAGAGTGTATACATGTCTCCGTGCGGACTTATCATCATCATCATCATGTCCAGACGCAAGCACTTTACACTCTAATGATCACCTAAATGAAGAGCTCCAGCATCACCTCACGTCAGATGTAAGACAACGGTTAAATGAGACAGCAGTCGTTTGGCCCACGAACCTTGTATATCACTTGTTTGTTAACTCAATTATCCACAGACACTCGGCAATCAAGCTAATGACACAACCGTGTATCTGAGATCTTTATTCCATTCTATTCTGTTCTTTCCCATTATGATTCCATTCTATTCTATTCGACCGATTATAGTTGAAACTTGGAGCTGTCGACGAGTACAGTTGTGAAGTGGAAATCAATTTGGTACCGATGACATTAGGAACTTTACATATAAAATATCTAACACAATTGCTAACCGTCAGCCCCGCAGAACGTCATGCTACATCCACCACTCGCCGAAGATTCATCACAGATTATCCACGGCAGAAATTAGAGATAGAGATCTGTTTAAACTGTGCGATCGATTGTATAGGCTATGTGGATAGTTGTTAGTATGTATACGGTTAGCTGCCCTGGGCGAGTATGTCCGAAATCCATAAGCGCGTATAAGCTACTTCATTTGATTAACCATTTGGGCACAAAAAGCCTTTAAAATAAGTACACCAGAGCTCAGTGCAACATGTCGAGAAGGTATGTGGTCATATTGCCTTGCTAAATTGGAATGTATTACTAACAAGCAACTCTTTAGTGACGTATCTCTCAAACCTTTCCTATTCAAAGAAGGACCTTTCGCAGATGAAGGATTCGTTCCTGGTCAACCTGTTCTGGATGCAATTCACAATGCCAAAATATTGTAAGTGGATCGTTGGATATGCTCAATTGGAAATCTCAGCTACTAACATGTTCAGAGTGCTTGGTGCTGGTGGTCTTGGATGTGAGATTTTGAAGAATTTGGCCGTTTCGGGGTTCAAAGACATACATGTCATAGATATGGATACAATCGACTTATCCAACTTGAATAGGCAATTTCTTTTCAGACAAAGTGATATCGGTAAGTCAAAGGCAGTAGTCGCTGCAGAATTTGTCATGAAGCGAGTTAAGGGTGTCAAGATTACTCCATATTATGGGAAACTCCAGGATAAAGATGAAGAATATTACAAACAATTCACACTAGTCATTTCTGGACTAGACAGTATAGAGGCCAGAAGATGGATAAATGCCAAACTCGTCCAGATGGTTGATCCAAATGAGTTTGAAACAGTTAAACCATTGATTGATGGAGGGACAGAAGGGTTCAGAGGTCAGACAAAAGTGATCTTCCCTACATTCACTGCATGTTATGAATGTTCATTGGACACACTAAGTGGACAGACAACATACCCAATGTGTACCATTGCCTCGAATCCAAGAATACCAGAACATTGTATCGAATATGCGAGTCAGATGGAATGGCCATTGGCTTTCCCTAATGAGAAAATCGATATGGATAATCCAGATCATGTCACTTGGCTATATGAGAAAAGTTTACAAAGAGCAGAAAGTTTCAAGATCACTGGTGTCACGAGAAGTTTGGTGTTAGGTGTCGTGAAGAACATTATACCAGCGATTGCCTCGACAAATGCGATAGTGGCTGCTGCTTGTTGTAATGAAGCATTCAAGATCATTTCAAGTTCTAATGGGTACTTGGATAATTTTATGATGTATTCAGGGACTGATAGTGTTTTCACTTATAGCTTTGCATATGAGCGTAAGCCTGACTGTCCAGTATGTGGTGGATTATAGTTAGCAAAGCTATACGTGTATACACCACAAATGATAACGAACTAAAGCCATTTATTTTTTAATTGGGAAACCAAGAACAAGATAGTAGACAGAACAAACTTCATAAGTAACATAATAAAATCAAAGTAAATTTCAAATTTCATCACAGCCATTGATTCGCAGTTGAATCACCTCCAAACATCGACCGAGCAACTTGCATGGCCAAATCATGATCAGATATAATAGGCGTAGGACTTTTATACATAGCACCACTATCATCCATCATTGTATTGATCGGAAACTGAGGAGCTTGATTGACCAACGCTGTATCATTCATATCAGTACTACTGGTCGGTGGTGATACATCATCCGTGGAGATCGAACCCGTAGTTGCATCAGGTAACATGGATTGGGCTGATTGTGATTGTGGAGGAAGAGGTGGAGGTATGTTACTTCCGTCCATCATACCCATACCATTCATAGTCGCTGTACCACTGAAGATCGAATCAAAGTCTTGAAAGTTGATCGTATTGGTCATCAGATAAGAATCACTGAGGAATGGATCTGGGATGTTGTTAAATTTGTTTAAATCTGGGGCCAAGTAATCAAACTGGGATTGGTTCGAGGTATCAACCAATTGTTTCCAGTATGCGTAAGCTTCGGCAGTAGAATGGATGCCTATATCAGCATCAGTCGTAGTGATTGGATGGTCCTTTTTGACTTTCGCCATAATGTCGGCCATACGCCCCGGATGTTGATTTTCCAGGTAATCATGGAACAATTTCTGAATGAATGTGATTCTCCAACAGACATAGTATCTTTTCGATAATTTGAAACAGAACGAGGTGAACTCCTCAATACGATAAAGCAACTGTTCACCTGTGGTCAGCTCACTATCGGTTGGTTGTAGCCATTTATCCAGTCCTTTAGCATCAATCATCTTGAAAGCACGGACTGTGATTTGGAAATTGAACATGTTTGACAAGTCTCTCACTACAAACGAAGTCAGCACTTGTAACACTCTTTTCGAGATATCAAAGATATAAGCAGATAAGAATGACTCGAAATTCAAAGTATCATTAAATTTCGATGGGTCTTCGGCATAAATATAGGCCAATCTGAACAAGATCAAAGCAGACTCGATAGTAGCATTGGAATATTTCTGGATCACACTGACTTCATTCGGTTCACATGATAAGAGCAAGATATATTGCGTGATATAATGAACAGCGAACAACATCACTTTATGCGTCAAGTCCCTCACTTTAATAGTCTTTGTAACGAAGTTCTCCTGTGGATCACTTAAATTTGACAGCACGTCGATCGAGCGATACTTGGCTAAAAGATATTCGATATAGGTGACTTTATGTTCCAACTCTGATCTCTTTGGATGTGTTTTAATCTTGGAACATGCCTGGATAACCTCTCTCAAAACCATCGTGACTTCATGCTGTTTCCTAATTGACTCAATACAACTCTTCTCCATAGGACTATCATCAGCATGTGCAGATGGTAACAGCGTGTCATATTCATCATCGATCAATAAAGGGCAACCAAACTGTAATGCCTGTACCGCGTCCAAATATAACAGCTGTGCCCAGATTTTACGCCATATGTTGATTGTCAATTGACTGGTCACTAATGAAAATCTTGTTGGATCTCTATGCAGTCCGTGAACTTTTGCCATTTGTACAATTAATGCCAGGAAAATCGTAGAGTCTGTACTTTCATCACCATCCTCCGGAGCATAAAATCTGTATAACCGTAGGATCAAAAGGGCATTGATATGTTTTAAAGTAGGTTTCCTCAAGACACTTGCATTCGCCATACATGCCTTAGCATATTCGATCGAATCAGGACCAATGCGAACACCACTGGTGAAGAGTTTTTCCACAACTAATGATTTGGAAACACCACTTTTATGGATTGGAAGGGAGATATATGCGAATCTCAAAACACACAATAGCATTGCCACAGTGACGAATAATGAAGGGTGTTCGATCTTGATGTACGCCTTCTTTCCATTAACATCAACGTGTAGTAAATCCTCTACATTTTGCTTGAACGAGGTTTCATCAATGAAGGGGATGAAAGTGTATGCCTCTGCAAAGAAGAAATCGATCAGCAGCTTTATAATGTCAATAGGTGGCAGCATCTCATTGATCGAGCTGATTAGCTCCTGATGACTCTTCTTCAACTCAGATTCAAAGATACTTGTACCCTCAGGTTCAGCATACCCCACAATATGACAATTTTCATCAGCGACCAGCTGTTTTTTCTGATCATATAAAAAGAATTTTTCAAAATTGACACCCATTTTCTGATGTTCCATATATTTGCGCATGATATCACTTAGGATTGGATCTTTTGACACAGCGGCCATATAACTCGTTGACCCATAATGAGCCATCTTGTTCTCTTTCATCACCAAGAGATCAAACTGGTCTGTGAGTTCCACGACTGGATCGTTATCCGGTTGGTCAGGCAGGATGAAGTTGAAACTGTTTGATGTGAATGGACTGTTGTCAGAAGATGAGCTAGATGTTGAGCCATGATGACTGTTCGAATGTGGTTGTAATTTAGTACTCAATAGTCTTTTCAGTTCATTATTTTGTTGTTGTAATTGAAATATTTGATCTTTGAGCTTTTGTTGCTCATTTGTAGCAGCCCATGGTTGCTCATCATAAGTACATAGGTTTGTAGTGTTGTTTTTCACACATGAAGTACAGTGAGGTTTCGCCTTATCACATTTCATCTTACGACGACGACATACTGAACAGACAGTGGGCACCCTATGTCTGGTTTTCTTCACCTTCGAGCCGTTATCCATCTTGTGATGTCCTATCTGGTATGAGTTTTAAAGCGATCTAGCTTGAAGTTGACCTGGTTAAGCTTCTGTCTCAAGTTTCTTTTCGCCTTCTTGGTAAAGGATCAACGATGAATCTCCAGGGTTGAGCAGCGATTTGTATTGAGCTCGACTTTCAGTAGCAGAATATCTTGACCAATTAAGAGGTGTATTGAATATTAAAGCAGCTTGCGATACAAAAGTCCCCCTTTGGATTAATCAAGCCTCCTAAACTTCTACCAACAATGTAAGCTATATTTACTTACAACTTCATCCGCGATTCCAATTCAAGACATTTTTGTTTTACTTGCGGTTCTAACGGAGTTACCGATCGAATTTGGCAGTTGCAGTGGATTCTGCTCATAATTAAAATGCCTTGAAAATAGAAGCAAAAGTCAAGGAATACTAGATATAAAATGCTACTTCATCTGTATATGATTGTGGATAGCTTTATTAAGAAGCGGAATGAAGGACACTTGCTTGGCTCTCTCTACGAATGAAATTGGGTTTCGAGAAGGCACAGGTCATACTTGTACCTAAAAATTGAGTGGTTTTACTACTTCATACACACATTCATGTATTGACTGTCTGGAAAAGGTCTCAATAAAGTACGTTTGAGCTGTAAACAATAATTTGGAAAAAATTTGTGAAAGCATTGTTCGAGGATTTATTTTTCAAATTCATAAGTTTTGGTCCCTTTTATTTCTAAAAAATTAAATTTGCTCCATGAACTTCACAGTTTGTGACCTTAAGCTGATCAGACGCAAGACAATCAAGAAAAGAAATCACTTGAGCATTAAAAACCAACTAAATTATGCTCTTGCTGCTCATATTGTTAAATGAATATTTTTCAGCATCGTTTAGTATTGTGATTACCTAAGCACTATCTAAAGAATCGCGAAAATTGGTGGAGAGTAATAGATCTTAGGTGTCATTTTAACAGTGGCTCACAATTTGCTTTAATCAAGACAGCTGTATCTTCAATACATTGCTTTAATCCTTGCTTCATACATTTCAAGATACTGCTAGATAACTTCAAGGATGACATACAGCAAGAACACCGAAATCACATTTGAGCTGCCCAAGATATTCATCAAGTTGGCATTGTGGTCCTCTGACACTACAAATTTCCAACTACAGAACAAAATTGTTGCTACAACTTTGAAGAATACCGTGCTGGATATCAAGGAAATCATAAGCAACAGATCAGCAGAGGAAGGTGGGAATCTTAATCCAAAATGTATCAAACTATCATACAGAAATCACGAGTTCCTAGATCGACAAGAACTAGGCGAGGTGCTAACGAGGGAAGTTGATCCAATACGTATCCGTGTGGAATTTGATCAAAGTCAATTTGGATACAGAGAACCTCGGGAATCTTTTTTAAACTTGAACTTGAAATTTTCAGATGGTCAAACAATGGCACTAAGGGAAACTCTACATTCAACTATCAGGTCGATCAAGTACACTATTGCCGAGGATATGAATTTAAGTGGGATCCATGATATCATCTCGATGGAGTACTATGGAGGACATGAACTCACCGAGGACCACAATATGACAATTGGTAAAGTTTTGCATTTGGATACACCACCACCTTTTGATTTTAACGTCTATGTCAGATTGCCAGATGATTTTACTATAAGACTATCTTCCAATGACGAGCTACTTAGAACTAATAAAGTGACTGTGTGCTTGAGAACTAAAATATCCACAATCAAGCAATTCATGATTGACCATTATACCGGGGATACCAGTATAGGATTACCTCAGATCAAACTCATATACTCTGGGAGAGTCTTGAAAGATGAAGAGAAATTATCTGACATATTAGTGAGCGACTCATCAGTGAACAGTCTGATCACATTACACTACGTTGTCAATGAGGCAGAGGCACCAAAGAAGAGTGGTGGGTTTTGGAACGATTTGAGAAATGGGAACTTGTTTGAATTCTTACCAGTGGAGCCTAATCCAAATTTCGAAGCTGATCTAGAGAGAGATAGAAGATTAAGAGAACGTTTGAACGGGAGAGGAACCGGAAATCAACATGGAGCAGAATCAAACCAAGCGTCACAGTCATCACAAGCACAATCACAACCATTGGGGAGATCACTAACTGAAGACTTGGTATCTGTGGCACGTATGACCCAGCAGGCAGCTATCGACTCCGGTTTACAATCAAATCCGACTGTTGAGGACCAAGAACTATTTGATGAGCTACTAGAAGGGTTAGTGCAAGAAGAATCACAAAATGAGCCACCTTATCTCCCTGGCGTGGAATTGACAGGCAACACTTATGAAACAGCCCTAGTGGATGGCAAGGAAGTCTTGCTAGACCAAATGGATACATCATACACGATCTATGAAGTCACCGTAAACACAGTCAATGGTCCGAAAACCGTCCATTTGTCAAGCAACAATGTCATAATAAACGATACTGATCCAAGAAATCCATATTTGATGGTTTCGCCAGCTGGGTATGCCAAATTGAAATCTCTTGGTATTGACATTGAACCTCCAAAGATTGTTATTGAAGATACAGATCCTTTTGCATTACCAACACCAACACAACCTGTTTTGAGACATCCATTTCCTGGTGGGTTTGGATCAACGACGGCTTATTCAACCACTGTCCCTGTTGATACTACTGCTTCTGCCGCACAAGGCCAAGCTCCAACTCCAAACAGGAATCAAAATCAGCCTCAGAATCCACAGAGAATTGAAAGAGTCCCTGTGTTCCCACAGGCTTTCCGATTTAATTTCAATTTCAACTTTGGTGCAATTGGTGAGTTTTTAGGAGCATTCGGTAATATTGGGTATCATATCTTGAAAGTTGCAATCTTGTTATTGATAATATTCCCTGGTTCATTCAGTTATCATCAATTATATCTTGCCATTTTCGTGCTAGCTGTGTACATGTACACCAACACGACGTTTAGAGATGGATTACACAGATTACAAAGGTTTGCACCTATTGGTGTGCAGAATTGGATACAGAGATATGTCACTAGAGCGGATGAAATGGTTAGAAGGGGAGTTTCCACAGGGGCTGATTATGTTGTCACGGGTATTCTGAATATGTTACCAGATAGAACCAATGAACCACAAACAATTTTACAAAGACTCGATGGTGTTTTGAGAAATGTTGTTGTGAGCGGTTTGTTGTTTATTACTAGTACTTCACCTGATCTTCATCGTCGTTTCACTAGAACGTATGCACACATGCAAGAAGTGATGAGACAAGAGGCAGCTCAAGCAGCTCAACCTCAAGTTCAGGACGAACAACCACAGCAAAATGAGGAACAAAATAATGTGATTGATGAAGAGCAGGAACTTATCAGAGACAATGATGAGGATAATGCAACAGGTGCTCAGAGACACCATGAAAATTAATGAACATTGTACATACAACTTGAATAATATATGAATTACTGCATTATTTAGTGTCTATATTCATTACGTAATTGCT
Organism: Hansenula queroliae; assembly: GCA_030674255.1. NCBI lineage: Eukaryota > Fungi > Ascomycota > Saccharomycetes > Phaffomycetales > Wickerhamomycetaceae > Hansenula > Hansenula queroliae. The sequence goes on from JAJLXP010000034.1 coordinate 115,467, forward strand.
TACAAAGCCAAGTAGAAACCCGAGCCGAACGCGCATTTCAGATTTAGATTTTCCCAGATCCAATTCGCGGAACAGTACAGCTGGCTTTTTGAATCTGGACTCGGGTTTCGCTAACGCCAAAACGGTAAGCAATTGTGTCATTGCGTTTTGTGTCAACCAAGTACGTTGTGCATGAATCTCAAGTGTATATGGCCCATATCGCTCAATATCACTCAAATTACCACTACAAACACCACCACAACTTCACCAGTCAGTTCCAAACCAATCTCGTTCACGTTTACCGCACACTGCAAAATTTTCCAACAAAAAAAAAAGTGTGGCGTTTCTTCTGGATTCCTTGGTTCGGGCAGTGCATTTTGGGACCGGATCTAGTAGTTATCAGCTTGGTTTGTAATAGAGATAAGGTCCAGAATCCAGATCTGATGGAGTGTAGGGACATGTCACCAACGAGAACAGTAAAGGATATTGAGTAGTTATAGTAATAGTTGATAGCTTAATTGTAATCTACACGATCAATTGAGCCTGGAACGTTTGCAAATAAATTATAGTGGTTCGGACAATTTGCGAAGGCCCAAATCGCACAGTGAGGAGTAAAGAGTGAGGGCACTAGTCACTATTATAGTTCAAAAGCACCGTTTAAAAACGGTTTAACAAGGACACGATACTAATAGCAGCCAATTGAACACTCGTAGACGAGCCAATTGAGTCTTGACCCTCATTGGCCATGTGGTTTTGTTATGGTTGTTGTCTAGTTGTTATCGCCCTGCGTTGTAGCCATTGGCCTCGGTTTGTACCCCCGAAGTTACGGACTGAGATTCTTTTGTCAGCTAGCGCATGTCTGGACTCTGGGACCCGGCTCTGTAAATGGATATAAATACCAGACTTCGCTCCCTTCTTGGATTGTTGTAAACTCAGTGTTAAGATCCCCATAGATTCTTATAGAACTCTTACAAAACATACACATACACATAATACAACACAATGGTCGCCCAAGTTCAAAAACCAGCTCCATCTTTCAAGAAAACCGCCGTCGTTGATGGTTTGTTCGAAGAAGTCTCTTTGGAACAATACAAGGGTAAATGGGTCGTTTTAGCCTTTATCCCATTGGCTTTCACTTTTGTCTGTCCAACTGAAATCATTGCCTACTCTGAAGCTGCTAAGAAATTCTCTGAAAAGGGTGCTCAAATCTTGTTTGCCTCCACTGATTCCGAATACTCCTTGTTGGCCTGGACTAACGTTGCCAGAAAAGATGGTGGTTTAGGTCCAGTTGATATCCCATTAGTCGCTGACACCAACCACTCCTTGTCCAGAGACTATGGTGTCTTGATTGAAGAAGAAGGTATCGCTTTAAGAGGTATCTTTTTGATTGATCCAAACGGTGTTGTTAGACAATCCACCATCAACGACTTGCCAGTTGGTAGAAACGTTGAAGAAACCTACAGATTGTTGGAAGCCTTCCAATGGACTGAAGAACACGGTGAAGTTTTGCCATGTAACTGGACCCCAGGTGCTGCTACCATCAAGCCAGACGTTGAAGCCTCTAAGGAATACTTCAACTCTGCTAATTAAACCTGATGATTTCCCCTTTTGTTACATTCTAGAATGCCTGTTTAAAAAGTTGCGATTCGATATCGTTTATACAATCTAATGACTCTCTTTATTTACTTGGGATTTTGTAGCTGGTATTTTGATCTTGCAATTTCTAGGGCGCCTAAACTTCCCCTTTTGGAAATTCACTGGAAAATATTGCGCGAATGCGATCTGCGAACCTCAGAGACGTACCAAAGTCGTATAGATTAACATAAATCATGCAATATTCTGGAATGAAGACAATCTATGGAGAGCCACCGATAATAACAATGACACAGACTCAGAAGGCTATCTATTTCTCTAAATTTGTTGTCAATGGGCAGGTGAGTTACAAAAATCAATTCATTCTGATTGGAAACTAACATCCATTATATAGGTCTTTTTCGTACGTTTGCTCCACTTTCAATCTAACAACCCCATAATTCAGTACTAACTCGAAGATCCAATATAGAAGAGTAAATACACCTATGCATTGGTTAACTTGAAACCAATTGTTCCGGGTCATGTATGTATATGGTTCTTTCGACCAATTATGTGATTTTGCTAACTCTTATTATTTCAGGTCCTCGTTGTCCCGCTTAGAATCGTCCCAAGATTAAAAGACTTGACAGATGAGGAAAGCTTCGATTACATGATAACTCTTCAAAAAGTGCATAAATTCATCGAACACATATATAAGGCAGACTCTATGAACATTGCGATCCAAGATGGCCCTGAGGCGGGTCAATCAATCCCTCATTTACACACTCATTTGATCCCAAGACATAAAGTCAACAATATCGGTGATCAGATCTATGAAAGATTGGATGCAGAGGATGTTGAAAGAGAGTTTGATGATTTCTACAAGAGGAAGGAGACACAGAGATCTAATACAAGGTTTGTGGTCAAGCCTGATTCTGAGAGACATGGTCGCACGATGGAGGATATGGAAAGGGAGGCCGATTGGTTAAGTCAGGAGATCAACAAGTATTACAGCATTTCTTGATATCTTTTGACTTTTATTTATTTTGTGATACCATTATATTTTGGTGACTATAGACATGGAAAAAATGGAAATATTATATTTATATCAAACAGAAGAATTTGTAGACTTTTTTTTAATCAGATTGTCTATGCGCAGCATCATCAGCTTCCAACTTGGCGTAACGCTCTCTACGCTTCTCAGCGTGCATCTTAGCCTTGACCTCGTTTCTCTTGTATTCACTACCGTAGAAGGACTTCTTACCTTGTTTGACCTCTTGTATGCTTCTATTATGTCTATAGTTATCCAACATACGCAGCAAGTATCTTCTAGTGGTGACATCAATACCCTTCTCCTTCATTTGTCTCGAGGTGGTGTTGAACAGTGTGTGCCAGTTTGGGAAGTGTTCCTTATGTTCAATGGTGTTACGTCCTATTTTATTCAAAAAGGCTTCAACATCTGGGATTTCTTTGGTTTGTGGAGGATAGTTGATTCTGAGGCCGGTTTGCTTGATGACTGGTTTGGTGGCGGTGGAGTATAGGGAGCGCTGTATTAGCGACACATTTGAGGTCTTGAAAGTGCTGCGTAGCATGGTGAGAGTCTGAATTGTATAGTACTGAATCTCCAATTTCTTTACAAGTTACTGATTCCAATGTTTTTCACTATTAAATTCAATACGTTGATTTTTCGAAAATTTTCGAGAATCACGAGAAATTCGCGGAAGTTATTTGTTGTCGTTACCAGCTAAAAGCTCATGGCTAATTAACATGGTCAAGGGGGAATAATCAGCTACAATTAATAGAACAATAAAGGATAATAGAGACCGAGATTGGGATATGACAGACGCTACACCACTGGACGAACTACAATGGAAATCACCCGAATGGATACAGGCGTTCGGGCTGCGGACCGATAACGTACTAGAGTACTTCTCACAGTCTCCATTCTTTGATAGAACTTCTAATAACCAAGTGGTTAAGATGCAGTCTCAATTCAATGAAAATATACAATTGCACAGTTTAAACATTGAGAATGAGCTTAAAAAGATGCGAGGGATAGAATTTGTGATACTTCATCGTCGTGAACCGGATTTTTGGATCATTAGGAAACAGAACAGAATGGGACCAGATCAAGTGGAATCACTGGCTGATTACTATATAATTGGTGCTAACGTGTACATGGCACCAAGTGTTAAAGATGTGGTGTCGACGAGATTGGTATGTGCTGATTTCTCCTGTGCTTTGAACGATGTTACTAACTATTTCACTATAGCTCAGTTCCGCATTATCTTTAAAGAACTCATTGGACAAACTACAATCACTAGCACAATTCAGTCCTGCTGACGGACACACATATAAACTAGACACAGCCGAGACACCAGCACCTTCGAGATCAAGAACCATCGGCAGCACGCCATACACACCGGCAACACCCACAGTACAAGGTCCAGGTGATTCAAGTAACACCGAATCCATCTCATCTGCCACGATTGACAACCTACTCAACATCTCTTTGAGAAACAATATTCAATACCTGGATGAAGTACCAACTCCAGTGAACTCATCATCTGTTAGTACTGAGAATATACCAAAGCTAAGTATGCACAAAGCTGGTAATATCGATGCTGAACAGAGAAATATTGCGTTTTTGAAAAAGGGAAAGAAGCCACCACTTAAATGAGAAAAGGTAGCCATTAAACTGTTAGATTTAAAAAACCTATGAAAGATTTGACTGGTTATATTAATGTTGAATGTAGGTAGTGTATGTTCCCGCGGCACGTCCCGCGGCTCGAAGTCTTTACCCGCTTCTCAGATTTTTTAGATTTCGCGACATGCTGTACACGTATATTAATTGACACCTCTGAGATTAATGTACACATCAATTCAAGCTCCAATCAAAAGACCACAGCGGTAATAGCATCACAATATGCAATTGTTTGGATCCGTCTTAGCTGTTTTCGCTACTCTCACTTTCTTCATAAGCACAGTCTTGGCTGTTGAACCACCAATCACTCATAAAGTCTACTTCGACATCAAACAGGGTGATGTTGAATTAGGCCGTGTTGTGTTTGGTCTATATGGTACCGTTGTCCCTAAGACTGCTGAAAACTTCCGTCAATTGACCATCTCTGAAGATCCAAAATTCGGTTTCATCAATTCTATCTTCCACAGAGTCATTCCAGATTTCATGATCCAAGGTGGTGATTTCACTGATCGTAGAGGGACTGGTGGTAAATCCATTTATGGTCCACGTTTCAAAGATGAAAACTTTGTGGTTAAGCATGATAAAGTTGGTAGATTATCCATGGCCAATGCTGGTAAGGATACTAATGGTTCTCAATTTTTCATCACCACTGTTTTAACTCCATGGTTAGATGGTAAACACGTTGTCTTTGGTGAAGTCCTTGAAGGGTTTGATATCGTGCAAAAAATCGAAAAGACCAAGACTAACTACTCTAACAAGCCAGATGTTGATGTTGTCATCTATGGTACTGGTGAATTGGATAAGGAAGGTAACGTTATCACTTCTGTCAATTTGGAAGCTGCTACTGCAACTGAAGCTGCTGCTGAGGAAACCGTTGTCCACGATGAATTCTAGATAACTAGACAGCACTCAATTGACCCTATAAATGTCTCCCAATTGTGTTATTTGTATTGGCCCATTTTCCATTAGTTACACACTCTGTAAGCATTCGCGACCATACCAAACCGGATCCACGAATAAAGTATGAAAAACATAATAAGAGCACAATACAATTAACAAGCGCTTTAAAAGTTGTCACATCAGAGAGTTTTGTGATACTCAGATAGTCATCATGAGCGACCAAAACGGTACTGGTAACCCAGACGAGCCTGTGCTTCCAAGGGATGTCAGAATCCTGCACTTGATCCTAGCGTCGCAATCGATCCAGAGCTATGAAGATCACGTCCCACTACAATTGATGGACTTTGCACACAGTGAGTATAGATCTTAGTACATGATATGACCATATTAACTAACAAATCATTCCAGGATACACCGCTGGTGTTTTGAAAGACGCCGTTGTTTACAACGACCACGCGCGCTCTTCAAATGGGTCCAACGCTATACAAGGTTCCAAAATCACTACAGACGACATCAGATTAGCCATTGCCGCTAGAACCAACTATCAGTTCAAACCTGTCACACCCAAGGAACTCCTGTTGGAGCTTGCCGCTGAGAGAAACAAGAAGACATTGCCACCTATAATGCCTGGGTATGGTATAAGGTTACCACCTGAAAAATATTGTCTTACTGCCAGAGACTGGTCTTTGAGCGATGAGGAGGATGTGAGTATGATTATTACTGTGATAAATGGGACAAATGTATACTAACAAATGCTGAGCTATAGATTGAAGATGAAAAGATGACTGATGCTAAATGAGTTACTATTGTTAAGAATGGTATTGCTGTGTAATTTTGATGTATATTATTGGATTTTGAAGGACTTTCATAGTAGACCATAACAACCAATCTATATAAGAGTCTATCCATAGCTATTAATCCTCATTTATTCTATTATTTGATGATCATTTAATAGCCCAGATCTTTTTTTTTTTTTTTGAGGAAAAAGTTGCCTGTATTATAGGTTCTAATATAGATTCGCGATTTACTTAAATATGGTCTTCTAGGTTAAATTTCAATGCTATTTTAGAGAATACCAAAGCGGAGACATCTAGGTTATATCCTAGCTGGTCTACCGACTACATAAATCGTCCACTACAAATTATGGTGGAGGCACTCGATTTATGTGACATTTTCACCCACCCCAATGTTATCAAGAAACGAAAATACATCTATACCAACAAGTCCACGACTCCGGAGGGACGAAACCG
>JAJLXP010000035.1:0-121101 GCA_030674255.1 Hansenula queroliae
TTTCAGAAGCCTTCCATTCATGATTCGATCCTTCCATAACGTCCCCATACCAATATCTGCTTTTGTGTCAACTGTGTGGTGTTTTGTTGTTTTCTTAAATTATAATTCCACTACGTCGTCTTTGTGTAATGACTTCAACGCCTACACGATTCCCACTTTTTCCCAGATCGGCCTCCCGATCGTACCTCGGGGGATTTGAAGGTTGTATAAACTATAAAAGAGTCCATTATCCATCCCAATGTCGCAGAATCAATAGGTTGATGCCGAATTCGTGCCCCTTAGTAGGTAAAGTAACATATAGCTCTGCTTTGTATCTACTATTAGGCCTGTTATCTGAAATCTGAAAATTTTCGTCCCAGTCCAAAATCTGCTTACATAATCACTTATGGCAACAGATATTTGAACCTTCTACCGTGTGTTTAGTGGTTTAAAGAGTTGTGCGGCCTATGTATGCTTTGTGTTAGCCTTGAATTATGCATATTAGTCTTCTTTTGGAAGATCTGCTTAAAATTAAAAATTTACACTATGGTTTGATAACAGTTTAGTTTTCAAATCAACTTTTATAGGTCGATAATCTTCTTTAGCGGTACGTATATATAATATATACATGCAATCATTCATACGTACACCAACTGATAAATTTGCCTGGAAATTAGTTACTGGCAGAATTTTAGGCCCTATAGATGTGTTTCAGTGCTGTTTATGTTTTTCAATGATCAAGTTCAGTATACTTTAAACTCTAGACTTCGTTAAATCAGTGTCTGTTAGGCCCACATTTTTGGCTAAGAATGTAAACAACCGAATTGGGAAATTGGTGTTTAAAATGCCTCTTTTGAGTAATATGTCCAAAAGCGGTAGTGGTTATGAGCCCGGACTCGCGAATTTTGTGGTCACATGATATGCACGTGATACGTAAAATTGGTACGGCCACGACTTTTTTCTGGCACCACCTCAAAAGCGACGTTCTCTCTGCTGTTAATAAATTTATAGCTGATCAATTATCAATTATCAATATGAATGGTTGTACGTATTGAGCCTGCACAGGATGCCGTACAATGTTCTATGCTTATCGACTACTTGTAAGCAAGATCCGCATGGTGGTAGAGGCAACTCCAGCTATGGGCTACAGCTGTCATTTCGAAAGTAGTAGCATGGGTGGATCTCGTTAATGTTAGTTTCTCTGTGATACTTTGCCAATTAGTGTATTAGAAGAGCGTTAAAAAGATTTGGAAAATCCTCCTGTACTTCAGCAGAGTCACCAAGCTTCATGAACTGAACTTAATTGACCTGATAGGGTCCTTGCACATGTGAAGCTGTATCGAGGTTAAGAATGAGGAAGTATATAAAGACAGATAAGAACCTATTTCAAACTTACTAATGTTTCTTGACTGATTTGTTATGTCATCTATATCTTCCGGATATACACTCTACTATACACTTACTCTTAGCTTAACCTAATAGTAACCAATCTCCGTCTTGACATATTTAAGTCATTTTTCCACCAGATTGAGCCTCAAATACCACCACTTATCTTGGTGACTTTTAAAAAACTGTGAAATATTCATCAACCTACGAACATCTCACACCTTATTTATCTCATTAAAGCAGACAAAATCATCAGCATAGTGTTGGCCAAATTCAGTGATAATTAGTATGGAGCTGCAGAAAACACAGATTCGATTCGCGAATCTAGAGTCAAAATTTATTTTGGACAATAGGCAAGCACGTTTGACAGACATAAAGAAAAGGATGAGCTGGTTCTCTTTGTGTGTATCAGGCTTGAGTTCACTAGGGATATCGTTAGAATATGGTTGTGTCGCAAAACTCTATCAAGCTTTTGGCTGGTAACTCTCATCCAGAACTTGCTGAAAAGATCTCTAAAAAGTATGAATGATGACTCTTAATTTAATGTGAATATTATTCAACTAACCATTTCCACTTCAGATTGGGGTTACCTTTGAGTAAGATTGGTGTTTACCAATACTCTAACCAAGAAACATCCGTGACCATTGGTGAATCCGTCCGTGATGAAGATGTCTATATCATTCAAACAGGTTGTGGAGAAGATGAAGTGAATGATTTCTTAATGGAACTCTTGATTATGATTAGAGCTTGTAAAACAGCTTCAGCTCGTCGTATTACCGCGGTGATACCAAACTTCCCATACGCAAGACAAGATAAGAAGGATAAGTCCAGAGCTCCAATAACGGCGAAATTAGTTGCCAACTTGTTACAAACCGCTGGTTGTAACCATGTTATCACTATGGATTTACATGCATCTCAAATCCAAGGGTTCTTCCGTATCCCTGTGGATAATTTGTATGCTGAGCCAAGTGTTTTGAGATATATTAGAGAGAAAATCGATTTCGATAATGCTATATTAGTCTCACCAGATGCTGGTGGTGCTAAAAGAGTTGCATCCATCGCAGACAAATTAGATTTACAATTCGCACTGATCCATAAGGAACGTCAAAAGGCCAATGAAATCAGTCGAATGGTTCTTGTTGGTGATGTCAGTGATAAAGTCTGTGTCTTGATTGATGATATGGCTGATACTTGCGGGACTCTAGTGAAAGCTGCTGATACATTATTACAAAATAATGCTCGTGAAGTTATCTCAATAGTGACACATGGTATTTTCAGTGGGAGTGCCGAGGAGAAATTACAAAACTCCAAGATTTCTAGAATTGTTTGTACAAACACTGTACCAATCACTATTGATAATGATAGATTGGACCAAATTGATATAAGTCCAACTTTGGCCGAAGCTATTCGTCGTCTACACAATGGTGAAAGTATCTCATACTTGTTCACTAATGCTCCACCTGTATAATTTACATACTGTGTATATACTAGTTTCCCCATTTTAATCATATTTACTATATTGTTCAGTCCAATATTGACGTAATGGCTTATGCTTAGCACCCAATTCGTTAATCTTTTGCACCTCTTCATCAGTCAATTGGAAATCAAAGATTTGTGATGCTTTGGTAACTCTTTCCGGTTTAGAAGATGTTGTCACTGGTAAGATACCATTTTGGTAAACAGATCTTAACAGGACTTGACCTTGGTCCTTGTTGTATTTAGAAGCTAATGAATCAACGAATTCAAAGAATTCTTTAGCAGCAGGGTCAGTATCGGTGTTTCTTAGACCTAATGGACCTAATGGAGAGTAAGCTTCCAACAAGATATTGTTCTTTTGACAGAACTCGACAATCCCTGGTGTTTGGTTTTGTAAGAAGGCATTGTATTCAATTTGATTAACTTGTGGTTGGATCTCAGCCTGGGCAATTATCTTCTTCAAATCATCAACGGCAAAATTGGAAACACCAATGTTTTTAGCTTTACCTTCTTTGAACAATTGTTCAGCATATTTCCAAGCCTGAACAACATCATAGCTTTGGTCTTCATAAAATGGGTCATGGATCAAGTACAAGTCAACATAGTCCAAGCCTAAAGTTTCCAAAGTGGATTTAGAATGAACTAATGGATTAGCAGAGAATTTGGAAAATTTATCAGTGATCCAAATTTCATCCCTTGGTTTCGAGGATTCCTTAAGAGCCTTAGCCAATTCCGGATATCTTGTGTAGTTTTCAGCAGTATCGATATGGATTATACCTGGTAATGTCAAGGCATGTTTCAGTTGGGAGACTAATGTCTCGTTCAAGTTGGTGTCTTTAGCAACCCCGTTATACCATTGAGTACCGTTACCGATGATGGAGATTGCTGGGATCTTGTTCCCGTTAGCGAGTTTGAAGAATGACATGGAGCTTATAGTGGTCTTTGTTTGTGCAATTGAGCGTTGATCAATGTGGTTTGAACTTTGAAGTGCTCGAGGATTGCTTCTCCTTTAAATATCAACGGATCTCCGTATCAGCTGTGGCTCAATGTTCTTCCGCATTCTTAGTAATCGCGACCTACATAATGAATCAAGCTTATACCTACAAATTGATAATTCATATAGTCAATAAATCGTAACAATCATGATATTCGTGAATAAATTGAATGGTTTCTATGTACAGATTGGGCTCATAAATTCAACTGGATTTTCATAGCTTCAATTGATCTCTTTTCCAGCCTTCTGGATGTGGTGTCTTTAAACTGTATTCATCAGGCTGAAGTTCTTCTGGAATTCCTTTAACCTTCATGGCAAATGGATTTCTATCCTTAGTCTGCTCCAAATTGGCCAGTGTATGGTTCACTTCTCTATGCTTAGATTCATCGGCTCTCACTCTGAGCACAAGATCTCTAAATGAAGAGTGTTCATCCAACGATGTCCAATAATTCCAAGCAACTTCTGGAATCTTGACCTTGTCAAATCTTGGTAGTTTCTGCGCATCGATCTCTTTGAGCAAGTGTGTATAAGTACTCACTGCTTCTTCCTCCAAGTACCCGACAAATCTATGGCAATACCTTGGTTTAATCAAATATGTTAAAAAGAACAGATTGCAAAAAACACCCTGTCCAATGTATATGATTAGTCTGGTTACCCATGAAGGGTTCCCCAGCTTCATAAAAGTCAACAAATGCATTCTTTCATTGTATGCTTCATCCAATAATGTCTCAATCCATGCCTTATCCCTCTTCAATAGTCGCAGGGAATGCAAATGACGTACAAAAGCTGCCACCATCCCCGGAACACCAGCAATACTTTCCAAGAAGATCACTCTTGTCAGCCATTTCTCCTCAGTCATTTGATATCTAGTTCCCTCCCAGATTACCAATTCGCCATTAACATCTTTTGGTTTCTTATAACCAGTGATAAAGTCAAACAATGACCGACATATATGAACACCTCTATTGGCAATCTTATCACCCAAGGTGACAGGGACATTATGAACAAAATTGACAGCTTCACAATCCTCAGTAGTGAATTTAGGATGCGGGAAAGTTGGATGTGTAACATACTCATCGTCTTTAGTGGGAGGTGGTTGGGCAATGATTAACTTTGTTCCAATATCCAATTTACTAGACTGTTTGGGAACACTTGGATCTAACTTGGGGAACATTATGGATTGTGGTTTGTTCTCAGAGCTGGAAATACATCTCAGCCCTAACAACCCGAATCTCTTGTTCAGTAATGGACGTGTTGTAATTACTTTAATCATTATAGCTTCATTCAATGCTGACAACCTCTCAACACTTACTGTCGCATTGCATCCCTCAAAGACATTTCTACCGTTTATATAGTGAGTTAATGAGGCCAAATATACTTTATGTGTGCCACCCGATGTATTCCTTTAGCATTAATGGTTGTGCTCAAGGGCTTTGAATAATTGCTCTTTAAACTTTGAGCTTTGCACTTTGAACCCTGATGTAAAAAACACAACAAACATGCTATAATTCGGCCGTCGATCTTTGCTAAATAGTACAACGGGTTGGTACTTAAGACTCTGGTAATTCTGGATTATCCATTAATATCTTTGTCATTGCTGATCTGTTCGTGCTAGACGTGTTTCTATTGTTCGTAATATTTTTAAAAAAAATTGATAACGGTTATTTGTGTCATCCACCGAGACGTAACGTCCCGTCACTGGAATGGCCGGTCCAATGAGAAGCTAGTAAATTGAATTTTGAATACACTATCTGCTGAGCTATTAACTGAAGGTCATTCTTGATTAGAAGAGTCTTTCAGTGCTGTATACAACTTTGTTCTCCATCTCAGGATTGTGATACGCCGAGAATACAGAATGTTGTAATGTTTGGCTGGTGTATATATACTAGTGAAAACAATTATTAACTTCAGTATGTGAATGTATTTGTTTGTATATCATGATCATGACAGAATGGGACTGTAGTGAATGAGAAGTTACAAATTGTATATAGAATCCATCGACTTAAATATACTCAACATGATTCTCAGCAGATTGCATGACTTTAGCGACTTCATTCCTGAACAGACCATGTTGGACTCTAAGATGTCTAGAAAGAGCATCACGTCTACTAAATGTCTTATTGAGAAGTCCACCTAACGATCTAGTACAAACCACACATGTGAAAATCTTCTTACGACGTGCATGTATAGTTCTCTTGTGCCTTTTTAAATCAAACATACAGACTTCATTCGTTGATGGGTTGAGAAGAAGACATTGATAAGTACTATGAGGCTCATTCGGGTTTGGAAATTTGTATGATGTTCGATTATCTTCAGTGAATCTAGATTTCTTCTCTGCACCAGTATGTGTTGAGTCCGGAACCAGAGGGTATGTAATTTTCTCAATAGAGCCAAAACCATCAGCTTTCGCAGAAAGTAGACTAGTAGTGGTTTCATGTGGTGATTTCGACGTGGGAATAAGAGTGAAGTCCTTGTTTTGGTCGTTTTCATTGGGGACTTGAGGTTCCGATAGTTCTTTGGATGATTGTGACGAGGACCCTTTAAGTGATGAGAAGAGTCGAAGTATATCGTCTAGCGCAACTTTCTGATCAGTACACTTTTGAGTGCTCAGAGTGTCAAGATGGGTCTCTGAAATGCTCTTGAGAACTCCTTGGGATTTATCGATGATTCCCAGATTCACTCTGTCATTCTGTACTGATGCCGTCAAAACATCTTCATCATCGCTGTCACTGGACCACTCGAACCAATACTCTTTCTCTACTTCTTTTCTCTTATAGTATGTACCCAGTCTCTCCATACCTCTGGTATCAGCAGCTCCAGTAGTGCTTTTTGTTGTATTTATAGCCTCTACGAATTTTGACTTCCCCGGTTTACTAAATGTGTCCGAGCCCTCCTCCTCGAGGTCCACAACTATCATATCACACCTATTTCGTTCATTGATTAGCTCAATACCTGAATGGTCTGAGGATACAGAGTCGTCCATTTTATCTGCTGTTCCAACTGTCTCCATATTGCTACTAGCAATTAGCTTTTGTAGAAGTATTTACAATATTGTTAATTCCGAGATGCTTGGGTCTTCTAATGTTAGAAGAACGCTCCACCAATGACTTTATAGCAACCAGTACTGATATCGTACATGCTGATGTGTTTTTTAGAGATGAAAGTACTGCCTCGTGTACTATTCTGCTTTGCTCTTCAAAGATGCCAATAGTCGAGAACCAACCACTTTTGTCAAATTGTGTCAGTTACAACAACAATAAAGGCAAACAATTCACGCAAAATACACCAAAATGTACCGCTTACAACACAACGGATCAACCTCTTTGTTTATGCCCAGTTCAGTAACTTGTCGAGGAACACCTTGTACTATAAACTGCCTGTTACCTATTGTTCCTTGATTGTTGACGGATAGAACCGGTTATTGGAGGTTATCACCGGGAGATGACGACGTTTCGAGAAGTGTAAACTAGTAACACTGGTACATCCTTCAGTTAAAGCAGCATCAATGATGAGTAATTAGAGGGTTGACTCATTCCACTAGCTAAACAACTATAAATTGAGACATATCGCATTACCGCTGATCAGACTATACCATCAGAATAGATCATACAAGCCCAAAAAATGACAAGCAGACAATTTAAACAAGTGGACGTATTCACCCAAGTCAAGTTCAAAGGTAATCCAGTTGCGGTGTTCTTTGATGCAGACCATTTAACCACTGAGGAAATGCTTCAAATGGCCAACTGGACCAATCTTTCAGAGACAACTTTCGTATTAAAACCAACAAACCCTAAAGCTGATTATAGACTAAGAATTCTCACACCGGCTAATGAGTTACCATTCGCAGGACATCCAACTATAGGATCTTGTCATGCCCTGTTAGAGGCAGGTTTGATCAAGCCTAATGCACAGGGGAAAATTTATCAAGAGTGTCAGCTTGGACTTGTTGAATTGAATGTTGACTCGACAAGTGGTGAGATAAATTTTAGGTTATTAGAAGCTGAACATTACGAATTCCCAAACATTGATAGAGTGTTGAAAGATTTGGGTCTCAACAAGGATCAATTAGTTAGAGCAGTCTTGGTTGATGATGGTCCTAAATGGTTAATGTTAGAACTGAAATCCGCACAGGATGTCCTCAATGCTAAACCAGATTTTGGAGCATTAGCTCAAACTTCAATAGATTCAGGTATTGATGGTCCTGGTATCTTTGGTAAATATCATGATGATACTGAAAATGGTGATGTACCAACTTATGAACTTCGCAATTTTGTTCCAGCTTTTGGTATCAATGAGGACCCGGTATGTGGTTCAGGTTCAGGTGCTTTGGCCTCGGTCTTGGCTTACCAGGACGATTTCCAAGGTGAGTTCAAGATCAAGCAAGGTTGTAAATTGAAGAGAGATGGTCGTGTTAATATAAAGATCCTAAAAGACGATACTACTAGTGCTACGGGTTCAGATGTTACCACTAGGGGGTATGATATTAGAGTTGGTGGGTTTGCAGTCACTTGTATAAATGGAACGTATTAGATAACTTTTGTGATACACTTTAACTATCTTTCTTCTTGAAACCAAAATGTACACTCATTCTATTTTTGGCCTTTCTTTCCTTTTCCTCTGGATTTGCATGGTTTGGCTTATGCTCCTTATCCTTCTTCTTCCAGAAGTGAGATCCAGATCCAGAGTGTGTAGGTGTTAAAGTTGCTGGTAAATTTTGTTGCTGTTGATGATGAGGAGGAGGATTGGTTGTAGAAGTTGTAGTTTGGATTGTGGATCCAGATACGGCTCTTTGCACTTGTGGCACTGCAGAGGAAGATAACGATGTACCATTAGCTTGCTGAGCATTAGTTGTGTTTATCGTTGGTGTGATTGGTGATGATTTTGGTTTCAATTTCGTTATGCTTGAAAGACTTGGTGTTCTAAATCTACTCTTCTCCGATGCGGATTCAATCAACGTTGATGCAGGTGGTCTCACTGGTAATTTATCACCAGATGATAAAGTGGAAGGTTGTGATGAGTGGATCGATGTGTCATTTGAATCGATTCTAATAATTTTCTCTTGGATGGCTTCATCTTTTTCATTTTTCGACTCATTATCAACTTCATCCACAGTGGAGATATTTGAATCATAAGTCTCCTTGGTGATTTCTTGATAAAACAAGACATAGGCAGTTGCCTGTTCTGAACCGGAACCTGCACTGTCACCGGTGAATCTAAGGACAAAACTCTCATCAGTCTTCTCCACTGTCTCATCATCAAACAAAAGCCATCCGTGTTGTATGGTTTTCACTAGTGCGACATAATGACCGTGTTGAGGTCCACCTCCAATGTGAACGACAACTCCATACAATTGATAAAATTTCAATTCATCATCAGGGTTCCCAGTGGGGATATCTGTTTCCAGTCTTAGGTATAAGGGGTACTTGATTTTTTGAAACAATTTAACATTTCTTTGATGCTCCTCACTGTATTTGAATCTTTTCAAATGCAATGCCAGAATCTGAGGTAATTTTTTCAACCCCATCATCTTTTCAGCCTCTTGTAGCGCGTGACAAGTATCACAATAAAATTTATTACCACCACTAAGCATCTCACTTGCTGAGAATTGTTTGAGACAAGTTTCCAAAGTTTCATCTGTTAAATCGATCCCCAAGTCAAGGAAAGTTTCATCACGACTCGAAACGGTTTCACAAGTGAGACATTTCGTTTGATTTGTTAATAAACCTTCAAAGAGATCGTGTATGACGTTTTTCCTAGACTCTTTCAACGAATTGATCTTATCAATCATTTCATTCAATATGAAGTTTAAGAATTCATGAGCATCCTGATGCATTGAACTTCTAAACAATTCATTCTCTCTTTTCAAAGTGTCAACAAGGTATGAAGGTGATACCACACCTGTTTTCGACTCATTTTCAATCATTGCCTCGAAGAGATCTTTTAACGCAGTGAACAATGAAGGTTTTGTATCGTAATCCGCTAAGAAATGATCAACATTTACTATAGGACCTTTGATCAGTGCTGTTCTCTTACGTTGGTCTGAGCTGGCGTTTGGATCTTCTGTTTTCCCCACAAGGACTTGATTTGAGTTGGATTTGATGTTTGGGATTGAAATGGTTGTTACATGACCATGATGATGATGAGCAGTGTTCGCGTTGTTACTTGTATTTTGCTGTTCATTATGAGACTCAGATTCATCATCAGTAACTGAGTTTTTCTTGTTTCTTCCAAAGAAACTGTGGGTTTTCTTTCCAAATGATGACTTGGCACCCTTTTGTTCACCTTCTGTGGCATCATTATTAGATGGCGGTGGTGTAGTCTTAACGAAGGGGTGAGGTTTTGTTCCTGGCATGGAAGATTTCCTTATTCTCTTGGTGTAGTCTTGTGATCTATCAGGATGCTGCAGTATTTCCAATCTGAAAGGTTTGGTATAGTATAGACATTGTAAGATGGAGTTACAATAACAAGTGTTGCCAAAATTTTCCATACCAAAGATTTTGTCAGATCCATCACCAAATGGATAATTGGGGTTGACAATAATATTTGAAATATTTCCACTTGAATTTTCCACCGTAGAGAGTTCCTCAGGTTGACTTTCGTCTTCCTCGGGTATATTGGCACAGTTCAGTTTCTCTTGTACTTGGCTGGAGACCGAGGATGAGCGTGTTTCTTCACCACCATTAACTTCCAATTTCAATTCGGTCTCTTTATCCTTTTCCTTTTCAGTATGGGATGAGTTACTTCCACCACTGAGCCATTTCCGTAGGGACATTCTTCAATGATGTAATAGATAAAGGTGTCCAATTTTGGAATGTTTTTTCTAAAGTGCAGGGTATACCTTATGGTATGGATGCAATGTATTTGATCTGGTTCGTATGGAGAGCTAACAATTGACAAAGATCAATGGTTTTCCCACTCGAGATCTCAAAGGGGTAATAACTGGAGAAGTAATAGATGTATTAGGGAGCAGCGGTATGGGGATGTAAAGCAAGGTGGCAATGGTTCTTCTGGGTATCAGCTATCTTCTCTATCAGCTCTGGATTCCCTTCTTCTCAATCAGCAGCACTGGACTTTTCCTCTAATTCTATGAAATGATCGTCTTCCGGAGTGCAAGTCTGTGATCTTCACTGTTCAGAATCAGTCGTCTGAAGTTGGCGAAAAACGATATTTTTACCGTGGAAACATCACAACACCACTGGCGATATTGGGCATCGGGATTTTACGAGAGAAGACGGTTCTAGAAGGATTAAATTGGATCAGAATAAGGGGAATTTGAGTGTGATTTTAGTATGAGGCTGGTGCTATTCTGTGTATGGCTGTATTGCTGGTCTCTCATTGTATGGTGTCTTGTTGGGTTGCAAATGTACAGTTTAGTGTATCTCGAGGCTCATCGCGGGAACCTTTGGATTGTAGGGTGTTCAGTTTATATGACGATGTACAGAGTGAACTCTCAGCTGAACTAAACAAGTACTTGACACTTTCAAGATCGTAGGCTACCCAGTTGCTTGATCTCTGGACTGTAGTCTGTTACTCACTGGTTCCTAACTTATTAAGTTTGAGGTTCCTCTTCGCGCCTTTTAGTTTTAACAATGCGAGAGAGTTCGTTAGAAGAAAAGCCATACTATACGCCAGACATAGTAATCAGTTACCATATCTACCTCCTCTATTAAGGTCAGATATCAGTGATCTCAGGTACTATATAGGGCTCATGGTATTGCGATCCTCAGATAGTTATTCAATTTCAGGCATGATCTGATTCCGTGTATTTCACTCACAACTTGATCCATAACGACATACTACTGAAGCTTCTTTGGCTTCAATTTCCCCCTTGTAGCCCAGAAAGATACAGAGTATCACATTAATTTGATTTTTGCAAAAATCTTTCCTTTTTAAAATGGATGATTTAATTTTTCAAAATCACATATGGAGGTGCCTATTTAAGTGAAATACTATATTCAAAATTTTCAAACACCTTAAACTCGGCTCTGATTCTCATGAAATAATAGCAGTCACTCAAACTATCCCATATATTGGCTCAAGAAAGTCTCACAGCTGCTTATTTACATGAAGTAGACGCCTTTCCAACATATTCTGCTTAGTCAGCACGACACATTATAGTTCCTCAGCCGCAACATCCATACATCAATTGCCTCTCGGTAGCCAAGTTGGTTTAAGGCGCAAGACTGTAAAGGATTCTCTGAGTTATCTTGAGATCGTGTGTTCGACTCACACCCGAGAGATTTTTTTTGTGGCCGCAATTTTTTTTTTAGATTTTATTTTTTTCTTGATCGCTTTGCGTGCGCTTGACATTTTTTGTTTTGGCAACAATCAAAAGATTTATGACTGGTGAGATGTGCTCCGAAATCATTTGATAAAAGGAAGTATCACCTGGACTGATTCTTTACTTAAGATACACAAATATCTCTCCAATACCAAAAAAAAATGGTCAAATCAATTATCGCTCCTTCAATTCTTGCCAGTGATTTCTCAAACTTGGGCTGTGAATGTCATCGTATATTAGGTGCCAAAGCTGATTGGTTACATATTGACGTTATGGATGGTCATTTCGTTCCAAACATCACTTTAGGTCAACCAATTGTCGAATCTTTAAGAAAAGCCGTCCCAAGAGGTGATGGTGTAACAAAGCCAAAGGCCTTTTTCGATTGTCATATGATGGTTTCCGAACCTGAAAAATGGGTTGAAGAGTTTAAAAACGTCGGAGCTGATCAATTCACTTTCCATTACGAAGCCACCAAGGATCCATTGTCCCTTGTGAAATTGATCAAGAGTCATGGTATCAGAGCCGCTTGTGCCATTAAACCAGGTACTCCTGTTGATGTCCTATTTGAATTGGCCCCATTCTTAGATATGGCTCTAGTTATGACCGTGGAACCAGGTTTTGGTGGTCAGAAATTCATGCCAGAAATGATGCCAAAAGTTGAAGCCCTAAGAGCTAAGTTCCCAGAACTAGATATCCAAGTTGATGGTGGTCTTGGTAAGGCTACCATCCCAGCTGCTGCGGAAGCTGGTGCAAACGTTATCGTTGCCGGTACTGCCGTCTTCACCGCTGCTGATCCAGCTGAAACTATCAAGTTCCTAAGAGATGCCGTTGATGAACAATTAAAGGCTAAGGGTTTATACGAGGAATAGATACATACAATATACAGTAAAGGATCAATTTAAAAAAAATTATTGTACATGCATGGTATATGAATTGACCCAGGTTTAGCTTATCGATTTTCAACCATATAAATCTGTTAAAATGTGTGTTTTTGCTTGTCTCTAATATACAATGGTGTCTTGATTATGCTTCTCTTAAAAGAAACTTGGACCACCTAAAGTTGTACCTTCACCAGTAGAATCAACAACCAGTGATTCAGAGGCACGATCTTCAATAACAGACCATAGAGCCTGTTTCACACTGCTTAATTTGGTATCTTGCTTGTTCTTCTTACTGGAAACCTGTTCTTCTTGTTCTTCACCATCAATATCCATCCCTTCTTCAGCTTGAGCAGTAGCATCAATTAACAACTTGTTTTCCAATTCTTTTCTCTTTGCAACATATTTCTTATTTCTTTCAATCTTATTTCTTCTCTTCTTGGATAAAGTAGAAGTTGTTAGCACACCAGTTGGTTTAGCACCAGTGTATAGAGCAACAGCAGTGGATTTTGGTAAACCTGATGTGGATTCACTTGAACTTCTTGGTGGTGCAGTTAACCCGTTTCTGGCTCTAGCAGATCTCTTGTTAGCTAAGGCTAGTCTCTTACGAGCTAGTGTAGTGGTTTGCTTTGGGTTATTAATGGAGTTTCTGGATGGCATCGTTGATATATAGGAGGGGTTGTATGCTTATCAAGAGACCTATCTCATCGCTATAATAAATTTTTTTTTCTAGTGCACACAGTAATTTTTTTTAGACTGTGTCCTGAACCAGATATGCCATCTTCATCTCGACCCAAAAAGGAAATAACAGAAATGAGAGAAGATGGACAAAATCTTGAGATATAACACTATGTAACCTAATGAGAGGCTTGAATGGACACAAAATTATAGTATGAAGGTATTTTTCTGGGAAAAAGCAGGTTAATTTTGTAGGAAAACATGCAAGAAAGCGTTTTCGTGGCCGTACCGTTTATCACATATACCCCAAAACGGCAATTTTGGAGGTCAGAACTCGTCCTTGTTAGCTCAGTTGGTAGAGCGTTCGGCTTTTACAGTCATTCTAAGGGAAAAAAACCATTTCTTATTAGCGGAAGTTAACCGAAATGTCGGGGGTTCGAGCCCCCCATGAGGAGTTCTATTTTTTTTGCAAAATTTTTTCATTGTATTTTCCACGTCAATACAACAAGAAAGATTTCATCTCCTGTTAATATCGAGCTACCGTCTCTCTCTGGTTTATGGAAGCACTCAACTGAATGGCTCCGACATTTAAGCGCAAGCATCACATCGGGTTTATCCGGCGCAGTTTCTATTGTTATCTACTTGAGAAAGCCGAAAGTGAAAAATATAAAAGTGGATCATCTTAACCAGGATGAGTATAAATACACATGAAATGCCATCAACCTTTGAGGTCTTGAAACCTATAGCACTCATATCTTAGACTTGACCAGTTGAACATGATCAGATTCGAAGGCACTACCCAAACCATCCCAGAGCTGGATAGAGTCCACCACAAGGAAGATTCGATAGAGCTCGATTTCAAATCTCCACATGAACTGAACAATGATGGGATAGGTACAAGTTCTGCAATTAAAGTCAACTCGAACAATAATGGAAACAATAGCACAAAGGATAATAGAACACACGAAGCAACACAAGAACTAACACCTGTGAACTCAAAGAATCTAGAGCTTCTTGATCAAGATCTTTCATTCCCTGATGGTGGGTTAGAGGCTTATCTAGTTGTCATAGGTGCATTACTTTCATTGATCATTGTGTTTGGATTAATGAACACAGTAGGTGGTATCCAGGCCTATATCTCAACACATCAACTGGCACAATCATCTGAAAGTGCAGTGGGTTGGATCTTCTCGATCTATTTCTTCTTTAGTTTTGGTTCAGCAATTGTCACAGGGCCATTATTTGATTTTAAAGGTGCTAGAATCAACATGGCTGTTGGTTCAGTACTTGTAACGGCTGGATTATTCGCTATGGCCAACTGCTCAGAAGTTTATCAATTCATTTTAGCCTACGGTGTCACAGTGGGAATTGGAACTAGTTTTTTAATGAGTGCATCGTTGGGTTCAGTAGCGCATTGGTTTAACAAGAAAAGAGGTACAGCACTGGGGATATGCTCCATTGGTGGTAGTCTGGGAGGTGTTTTATGGCCATTGATGCTGAAAGAGCTGTATCCAAAGATTGGGTATGCTTGGACAATGAGAACTTTGGCATTTCTCAGTGCATTTTGCCTCTTCACTGGTTGTCTACTAGTGAAACATAGAATTCTAAAAGATCCTAGTGAGCTACCGAAATCCAAAAAGAAGATTCTTCAAGAATCCATTGTGCTAAAAGACTTGATTCATGAGAAGAGATTTTTGTTCTTAGCGCTTTCTGTGTTTTTGTGTGAGTTCTCCCTAGTCTTAGTTGTCACATACACCGCATCATATACAATCCATCATGGATATACTGAAGCTCAAGCATTCTTGGTCATCATTATTACAAATGCAGCTGGGATCCCAGGTCGTTATTTGCCAAACTATTTAGCTGATCATTGGGGTAGATTAAATATAATGACAATCACCGTTGGAGTGTGCAGTGTTCTTATCTTGGTGATTTGGTTACCATTTGGGAAGAATTTACAAATGATGTACTTGTTTGCAGGTCTTTATGGCTTCTTTGCAAGCTCTACGTTATCTTTAACACCGGTTTGTTGCGGTCAATTATCCAAGACTGAAGATTTTGGTAAAAGATTTGGAACTGTTTATTTCTTGGTATCGATCGGTGATTTGATCTCTTTACCTATTGGAGGTGCCATAATAGGTAATGGTTCAGGTTACAATAACTTGATCTTGTTGGCTGGACTCTTGGAAGTTGCAGCCACTATCACATGGCTTTTGACTAGGTACTATTGTGTTGGGATGAAGTTTGCAAGTAAGATATGATTCGCTGATCAAATATTCCATATTTTCATATTCATCATTCCGCGTATTATATCGCAAATCAAAAGTAGACTACGTAGGTACCAAAACACCAAGATCTCAAGCATACTTATGAATTATTAAAACATGAAAGAATCTATACATATGAGTCCAGCATCATATGGATCGAGCATTAAGATGACTAAAGCCACAATGTAACGTTAAATATAGCTAGTCTAGGTTACTTTAGTATCCATTTGGAGGGTACTGTTGCTGAGCTGGTGGTCTACCTTGTACTGGTGGCTGCCCAGGATACCCCTGTTGTGGTGGATAACCTTTCTGTGGTGGGTATTGACCTGGCTGACCTGGTGGACCTGGGTAGCGTTGTTGCTGTTGTGGAGGACCAGGACGTTGTTGCTGTTGTGGGGGATAAGCTCCCGGTTGTCCACCATATTGAGGAGGATATCCACCTTGAGGAGGAGGAGGAGGACCTCTGTTTTGACCTTGCATTGGAGGACCCTGACCCTGTGGTGGCCTCTGCATTGGAGGACCTTGTCCTTGAGGAGGTCTTTGCATTGGTGGCCCCTGACCTTGCATCGGAGGACCTTGCCCTTGTGGTGGTCTTTGCATAGGAGGACCCTGACCTTGTGGTGGTCTTTGCATAGGAGGACCTTGCCCTTGAGGAGGTCTCTGCATTGGTGGACCTTGACCTTGAGGAGGTCTTTGCATTGGTGGACCCTGGCCCTGTGGAGGTCTCTGCAATGGTGGACCTTGACCTTGTGGTGGTCTTTGCATAGGAGGACCTTGGGCATTTGGTGGTCGTTGGATTGGGCCTTGTGCGTTTGGCGGTCTTTGAATTGGAGGACCTCCTTGCGCTTGTGGTGGTCTTTGCATATGTGGTGGTTGATTTTGGTAAGGTGATGCACTTTGTTCATAAGAGCCTCTGTGTAGTGGACTTTGATTTGGTGGAGCTGAACCGTATGGTGGTGATTGCATAGGACTGGCACCAATAGGTGATTGAGCTGGGTTACTATGCATTGGTGTCCCTTGCGGTGTTGGGCCTGTGCTCTTACTTGTTGAAAGACCACGACGACCAAGCCCTGGAGGACCTTGTGGCTTCATTTTCGATGGTGGAGCCATTGGAGAAGCCATACCTGAATGCGATCCTCTTGGAGATCCAGCACCTTGGAATGCTCCCTG
Source organism: Hansenula queroliae (assembly GCA_030674255.1). Lineage (NCBI taxonomy): Eukaryota > Fungi > Ascomycota > Saccharomycetes > Phaffomycetales > Wickerhamomycetaceae > Hansenula > Hansenula queroliae. The sequence continues at coordinate 17,110 of JAJLXP010000035.1, forward strand.
ATCAAATTGATTTGGTGATCCAGATCCAGCGGAAGGTGGTCTTCCACCAGGAGGAACTCCTTGTGCTGGCGGACGTTGCATATGTGGCGGTTGACGAGCATTTGGGGGTTGGGCAGGTCTTGGAGGATTTGCCATCGATGGTGGTGTTTGAATAGGAGCACCTCTTACACCCATTGGTGTTGAGTTTGAAGATGGTGGTTGTTGTACTGGGTTTCTTGAAGGAGGGACCTGCATTGATGGTGGTGCACCAGGGTTTGCATGTGGTGGTACACCTGATACAACATGTGAATGTGGTGGTATTGGAATTGGTTCTTTTGTCTTCTCTTCTGTGATTTCAGCATTTTCCACTTTGATAGTAGCTTTAACAAGAACAAATGGAGCCTTGGACACTTTAGCGTATTTTGTGACATATTTTTGAGTAGAGTTATTTTCCTTGTTTGCCTTGTTCACTTTCTCAATAACAAGTCTAAACAATAGTGCTGTCATTGGACTAGTGAATTCGATATAGACATTACCTCTCGATTTACCGTTACTCTTTTGAGTATCGAAAATGATGTTCTTGATACTGTTGAGTAATTGCTCATTCTTGCGGTTTAGCTTCTTGGTTACGTATTTGGCAGTCTGTTTACGGGCAAGACGTTTTTCCTTCCATTTTTGTTTCTTCAGCTCTTTGGCGGCAATCTGTTCAGGTGTCAAATCTTCCTTTTTAGACTTATCACCCTTTTCTTTGTCACCATCACCGCCTTCCTCATCTGAGTGTATCTCATCATCTGAGTCATCAATCGCATCAACGTCCACCACAGTGACATCCTGAGTCGTTACAGATTCTGTTACGCTGCTATTTGGGACATCTTCAGCAGTTTCATCTATCCCAGATTTCTTAGGTTCCGACGCAGAGTTTGTACTTTCCTTGTCTTCTTCTGATTTCTTAGCACCAGCGTACTCAATAATCCAATCTCTTATATCTTCTTCAGTTACAGATGAGCTCATATTAAGCACATAAACTGCTCTGGTAGGCTCCTCGCTAATATTCAAGATTTTCAGAGGTTGATGTGGAACACCAAACTTATCAAGATGTTTCAGAGGTCTAGGTCTAGGTCTTGAGCTTTCAAAGAGTTTTCTTTGATCAGCTCCAAAATCTGTATTTTGATCATCTCTTGAAAACCCTCCATTTTCTCTACCGCCTCTCATGCCACCTCTTCCGCCTCTCATACCACCTCTTGAACCACCTCTTCCTCTATCACTTCCACCTCTGAAGCCACCTCTTCCACCGCCTCTATCACTGCCACCTCTACCACCTCTTGAACCACCTCTACCGCCGCCTCTGTCACTCCCACCTCTACCGCCACCTCTTCCACCTCTAGCTCCACCTCTTGGAGAGCCGGAGTTGAAATCTGGTCTCTGAGAGCCAGACATTCTTCTCTTGTGAGCCGGAGAGCTACCAAAGTCATCTTCACGGGGTCTTTTCGATGGCGGTGGTGGTGGAGGAGCTGATCCAGACCCTATATTTGGGTTCCCGAATGTACGCATGTTCTTCAAAGGCGCCATGTTGGTACCTGTAATCTTTGTACTTTCACCTTGATGGTTTTTAATGAAAGTTGAGGGAGTTGGTTCACCTTTATTCTTGCCACCTCTACCACCTCTGCTACTACCACCGCCCCTTGGGGCACCACCACCTCTACTTCCGCCTCTTGGAGCGCCTCCTCTGGAGCCTCCATTGAAAGATCCTCGTCTACCTAGCATGCTCAAAAGCTAGTAGGGACGACACCTTAATGAGCGAATATGAGTGTTTTGGATCTAATAGCTGAAAAGGACGGACTTGATATAAGAGATATCCAAATCACGATCGTTTGTTCGGCAACCTAGATCAGACAATAAGCTTCTGTAGTCCCAAACAGCTCAATGGATCAGTATCGAAGCAGACAATGGGATACAATTGAGTCTTCTGATTCGTTCTCAGGAACCAATTGCGTTTGTTTGTTGTTGATAAAGAATTGTGAAATGGCTCCAGCTTTGGCCTCTGTAAAGGATCTGTTTACGATTTGCTCCAGCCTCCAAGCGAGATGGAAATTTCGCGGAAATTTCTGCCTAATTATGTAGGAATTCACAACACTTTGGCTGCCGCTGAGCTTTGTAAAATATGCTTTGCTCTAAGGATTCGTTGGTTAACTAAATGATGTGTAGCGATTCGAACGATGTAATTTACTAGTCCAAATTCAACTGAATTAAAGGGTGTTTTGACACATTCATGAGCCATGGTGCCGTTCCATCCAGACACCATCTTACCGCGAAATCCTGGGTTTTTTCATGAACACGTCGAAAGAATACGTTGCAGTTATCAACTACAATGACAGACCAGATAACCATTCAAAGCTAAAGCAAAACATATTCAATTAACAAAATGGCTGGTGAAGGTTTAGAAAAGATTACTGAAGTTCCTGTTGAGTTCTTCAAAGACGGTAGCGCTTTCGTTCAAAAGTGTACCAAACCAGACAAAAAAGGTGAGTTGGTTACCGCTGGACAATAGTGAAATTGACGACGATGTGATGAAGTATGAGAGTGGATGGTGATAAGTGGACTTTGTTCACAGTAACCATTTTGTACACCATGACTAGAATGATACACGCTGCTCCATTGCCTCATTGCTCATATCGTTATATCATTATTTCCGTTTGAGTTGGTGATTTCATAGCAAATGTTGGAAAGAAGTACTAACTGTATTAATTTTAGAATACATCAAAATCATCAGAGCCGTTGGTATCGGTTTCGTTATGATGGGTGTTGTCGGTTACGCCATCAAATTAGTGAGTATTTGCCAAATGAAGAAGAAAAAAGAAAATACCGTTGTTCAGAAACTAACTTTGAACCCCTTTAGATCCACATCCCAATCCGTTACTTGATCGTATAAGTCCCATGACACTATTGTGCCAAAAGGTCGCAAGTATCGTGACTAATAGCCTGAACTTTAAGCTGTGTTTTTCATGAAGTTGTGTCGTAATTCTCTTGGAAAGTGTTGAAACGTAAGTGTTTCATCTGATGGTTCGATACCGATCGGAATTTAAATTTGTATAATAATGAAATATCTCTTTGATGGATTCTAACGTTTGTATTACGATGCTCATTGCCATGAGCCGCTAAAGCATGAGCTAATTTTTTTCTAATACTTCTTCCTGAAACACACATGGTTTGTTCTCAAGATTATCAATCTCCGCAAGGGCCACAATACTAAACCAAATCTAAGCTTAACTTCCAGCACAAGGGATCCCTGCAGACAAAGCAATCACGCAGAGCATTTGCGCTTCGAAGGTTTAGCCGGTGTCTTCGTAAGCATCTGGAACATACATATGCGTCCTTCATCAACTGGAAGGATTAAGGAAGTTGGTTGCTGTGTTTAGCTGGAACTGTATGTGAGACAGTGATCTGATAATTCTGTATAAAAAGGCCTAAAGATCCACTGAAAAGCTAACGATAAGATTACAACTATTAAATAGAGCTACCAATATGCTACAGAATTGCTCCAAAGTACCAATGCTATCTTGATTACCTTGATATTTATGGGCCATGTGCCTTTCCTCATTCGCTGAGTTCCCGGATATGCAAGATACAAATTGCATACATTCTGCAAGGATAGGTAAATTTGCTAAATTTATACCAAAAAAGATACATGAAAGACCCACCACTTGCTAATACTGTGAGTTCCATACCGGCTAAAATACCCCTGCTTAAGCCTTTCACATTGGGTGCTTCACTTGTACGAAAAGGATTTTGTACACGGTTGGTTGGGAAGAAGAACTATGCTTTAAAGTTGTGGCCGTCTAGATCAGTTCATTAATCGGATGTTGCTGAAGATTTTTCATTCTAACTCTTGAATATAAAATGATTGAAGTGTCCGGTCTTTCTTCATTGCAATGGATATAGTTCGTATTCCTCTTCCCACCACGAGCAGTATTACCAGAAACAGATACCAGCCAATACCCCGAGTCATCACCATTATGAGATACCCATACTCAAATTTACCACTATTGCAAGATACCAATCGCATGATACCCTAAATTTTCATACCAAACGTTCATAATGAACAACTGAGATACCTTATCATACCCAAAATACACATATACCCTTCTTACCCTTATCACACTCACAATCGCATTATAGACCCACCAGTCACCGATACCCATTCGGATACCTCTCTAATACCACAATTACGGCCCTTCTTTATACCCATTTCTATACCATATTTCCATACCTCATGAGAAGCATACAGCATATGTGCTCTCTTCTCTCAAGATATACCACTTCTACATTTCCTTTTCAATTCACGAAACCTTGGCCCAAACATCAAGATACAAAGAGATACAGATACACTTTATCCAAGCCAATAGGGAACAGCATTTTAATTATAATACAATTCATATTCTTTTTTCTTATCAAAATATTGACGTAGAGCTTATGGACTTATCTTACCGCGGGCCGCGGATGATTCCAGTGGATTGTGTGCACTTACCAGAATTCGCTTTTTCTAGCAAAAACCAGAATGTACCAAAGTTTGTAGTATAGTACAATTAAATCGTCATCAGGACAAATCTGAACAGGTCTGCTATAGACAGAGCTCAACTAGAACAACTCACAAGCTGAAGAACCAACTGAGAACATGAGTTTCTCCTCAATTCTCTCGCAAATCAAACACAAGTCAAAAGACAGTGGAGGAGACTCCGGATACTCCTATGATCCCAAAACAGCTGTCAAAACCAATGCAAAGAGTACACAACAAAACTCTAGATCTAACCACAGTTCATCGAGCTCATACCATGCACCACCTCATAGAACGATAGATCCTGCTGTACAGAGGTTGAAAGAACTTCGCAGAATAGAAAATGCTAAGAAAGAGGCCCAGAACCCTAAACCCAAACCACAAAGGAAACAAGTTACACCTAATGCCGCTAGATCTAGAGCTCCAGCAAGGGCAAGAAAGACCCCAGAAGTTGTACCGAGACACTCATCTGCACCAGAATCAAGACCCAGATCATCCTCTCCAGTGAAACGTTTGACATTTACAGAGTTGATGAATCAAGCTCAGGTGAAGAACAAGACATTAAGTGAAAAGAAAGATGAACCCCCATCAATTGAAGCAGCCAAACATAAACCTAAAGCAACATCGCAACCACAACCTCGCATACCAAAATTACCTACTTCCAGTATAAGGAGATCCGTACAAACATCAGCTCCAAAAGCAGCACCAGTGGAAAGACGTACCCAGCAAAGACCTATATCACAGCAACAAAGACCTCAGAAATCCATGCTTCCACCTAGACAACCTGCTCCTATTGTTAAGAAGAAGGAATTCGCCAAACCTTCAGCAGAACTACAGGCAAAGCTTGAAGCCAAGAGAAAGAGGGAGATGTTGGAGAAGAAGAAAAGAACACAAGGCTATTACAACGAAGATGATTATGAGTCCGACTTCGTTGAGGATGATGAAGAGGAAGAGTATGACGACGTACGTGAAGACGTTGGGTATGATCGTGATGAAATCTGGAGAATGTTCAATAGAGGGAAATCAAGAAGTGATTACATGGATTATGATGATGATTTATCAGATATGGAAGCCACTGGGTCCGAAGTGTTGAGAGAAGAGATGAGTTCGGCAAAGAGAGCAAGAATGGAAGAAAAAGCTGAGGCTGAGAGGGAAAGAAGAAGATTGGAGGAAAAGAGAAGAAGATTGGGTAAATAAGAGGCGCTTTATTGCGTTCTATATTCAGTATTCACACAGGACAGAAAGATCATCACAGTGTTGTCATCAACTATATAAGCATATTTAACATGCGAAATGCATATACGTAACTATTCAGAGTCGTATTCAAACTCGTAATCTTCATCATCATCATCTGCTTGATCGATGGATCCATCATCAGTCTCATGTGAATCTCCCAACTCGGCTTCCTTCCTTAGTTGCTCTTCAAATTCTGGATCAGAATCTGATCCAACTGTGATGCTGTTGCTATTCTCCTGTTGAGACCCCTGTTGAGGCTCCTGAGGAGTATGATATAAATCGTCATCACTGAGACTTTCCTCGCTATGTTTCTCTGTCTCTAGAGGTTTATCTTCATCAATGACAGGTGAATCAGGTACTTTATTGGTGTTGGCAACACTTTCCAAAGTCCCTGTCTTCTTATCTTGTGAGACATGATCCATTTCCACTGATGGTTGTTCTCCAACGTCAGGCTTATCATCGTATTCTACCTCCGACTCTCTATCACTCCTCTCCCCACCAGAGTGATCATCATTATCACTACCCTCCTCATCATTTTGAAGTTGGTCAAAGAATGCCTCGTATTCGTCCATCTCACCTTCACTCTGTTGTATATCAGCGCCTTGCTCGACATTATCTTCATGAGCGAGGGTCTGTGGGGCTTTAGCAGGCTCATCATCACCATAATATACATCTTCATCATCACCCTCTGTAAACTTGGATCTCGTATGCGCGCGGTCATCAACTAAGAAACCACCAACACCGTATTCTACTGCTTCATCATCACCTTCTCGCTCATGTGTCTCAATCTTTTCAAAACCACCAGCCTCAGGTTCATCAACAAGGAAGCCACCACCATTAGGTTCACCTTCATCTTCCACAATAAACCCACCGCCTGCGGATTCTTCCACCTCATCTTCTTGAACGAATCCCCCCGGAGCTGGTCTATCACCACCTTCCAACACAAACCCACCAGGTGTGAAATAGTCGTCTTCGTCATTTTCACCATCATCGTCACTATTATCATTTTCCAAATACTCTTCATAGTCCTTTTGCAACTTATCGTATTCTTCATCACTAACATCTCCATCACCTTTAACTTTCCCATGTTGAGCGTTTAATCTTGCCTTGATTCTTAATTTGGCCAATAATAAGGCCCATCCTTTCAAAGCACGAACTTCGAGATCTATTCTTTGTTTCTCCGCTGCTTCGATTTTCAATTGTTCTGCAACAGCCTCAACGGCTTCTTTAAACTCTTCAGCAATGACAATACCTTCGATTTTGGGTGTTGCACCCTTTCGATCAAATTTGAAACCAACACAGGCAGGCGCATAGTCGACACCAACCATTTTAGCAGCCTCTGTCACGAATTCAGAATTGATCAATACACCTCCTTCAGGGATCATTGAATCGACATAGACATCAATATTGCCATATGAGTTCTTAGTGACAATCCCATCTTTTATAGGAGGTGGAACATAGATTGATGTTTGGAAAATAGCATAAAGTCTCTCCTCTGGATCATCATCGTCATCTCTCATTTGGAAAACAGTTTTCTGTTTCACTTTCAATGGACGCTCACCAGTTTTCAAAACCCGACCATGTTGGAACCATGCTCTTGGAGATCTCAATATTTGAACATTTTCTCGTTTGTATACTTTTAGTGCAGTGTTTTTCCCTTTGGTTCTCACCATCCCACAGTGTTCATCGGGATGCAAGATCTCATTCGATTTTAGATGAGTTTCCAACACATAGAATGGATGTCCTTTAAAATCTTGGATGTTATCAGGCATACCTTCAGTCAATGCCTTTTTAGTGAAGTATTCGTCTTCATATTCATCAGCTCTGTTTTTTGGTCTAGCAGACAATCTTGAGAGAAATTTGTTATACCATTCTTCACCGGCTTCATCTTTAGTCAACCTCTTCTTTCGTGTTCTCGAATAGTATTTTTCTGCATACCGTTTCGTAATATCTCTAACACCACCTTTCCTATCATACCCTAACACATATGTGAGATTGTTATATTGATAACTGAATGGAGGCTCAAGTTTACTCTTGTATTTGACATTTTCGATGATTTGAAACTTTATAGGATCGATAGTGATCCATGTCTTTGAAGATGAGTCCCATGCTTCAGCCCAGAAGACTGGGTAGTCTAGTTCAACTTCGGCATCAAATTTAGGCCCTTCAACAGTTTGACTTGTTTTACCTTTCCGAAGCTCCAAGAGTTTCTCCTGTGCAGTGAGAGGTTTGTCGGGGTTTTCCTGTGGCCCATCATCGCTAGAAGGTTTCTTCTTTATCGCCATAGAGGTGAAATCTGGCGGTTGTAATGAGTAAACCAGCCGGGATGGAACGTCGGCTGCTCTCAATAGTGCAACAAATCCCTGTGCACCTATATCCCTGTTCCCTCGACCTTTTGTGATGCATTTAGTGAATCTTTCAAACGTTGTTTTGGTTTTCTGATACCCATACCAGTCATACCAATCATGTTTTATAATACCCTTGTCTGTTGTGACTCTGTAATATTTCGTCCATTTCTCCAAGAGGTGTCGTAGTCCATCCAAGAATCTTCTGGTTCTAATCTGTGGCATTTTGACGTCTTTAGCAGGATGTAATTCATCATAAATTTTGGCATTTATCAGCTTCTTCAGTACAGTATGTATCGATTTCTTGTTGCACCAAGTGTTTCTGATAAAACCATGAACAGCCATGATGGCAATGTGATTTCTATGGAAATCTTTGCGAAACAGTCTTTCCTCTCTTCCAATGACATTCTTGGCTCTCTTTTTCTTCTTCTTGTGTTTATCATCATCTTCAACTTTGTTATCTTCACCATTTAAAACAACATCTGCGTCAATTTTCGAACTAGCTCTAGGAACGTAATTTTCAAGATCAACGTCTTCGAACTCGTCAAACTCATCTTCGTCATCGTCATCGTCGTCATCATCATCTTCACCCATTGGGTCGTTTTCCGGAGTGTCATCCACCGTTATCTCAGCGTCTATATCTATAACCGGTTTTGGGGCAGGACTATCCTCCAGGCATATGATGGGTTTGCTATCACTTTGAAAGTTTTCTGAATCTGAAAGATCTATTACTGCAGCAGGAGTTTCCAACTTGAGCTTCTTCACACGAGGCTTTCTTGATTCTGCTTCAGACTCAGTATCAGCATTAATAGTCCTCTCATTCTGAGAGCTCGCATTGTCAGTGATTATACCTTTGCCTTCTTCCACTAGCACACTATCTTTCACCTTCTTATTGTTGCGCTTCTTCCTCTTTAACGGTCTTTCACCGCCGGACGACGAGCCGGAAGCCTTTATAGCGTCTCTCATGAGCCCAATGTACTCCCTGGGCACTCCACCAGCCATTATCAAGTGCTTCTAAGTACAAATTCCACTATGGATCTCTGTCTTTTGCTGTGAAATATTTATGTGCCATTTTCCAGGCTTATAAATCACAAGCTTTATGATAGCAAAATTGGCTTTAATTCCGACAGAACGCATTCGCGAATCAGAGCTCACGATGCTGGTGTCCGGATGTGGTGATAAAGTGTGGAGATATCCCCGAGGCCTTGAACTTGAACTATTGTTTAAGCACTGGATTGATACCTTGAGATCTTAGGGCCTGTGGTATTGATAAGAGACCGAAGGTGCTGGTCAGGCTGTGATAAGATGATACGAAGAAACTGGTTGATACGGCACTATTTGGCTAGTCGCATCACAAGATTCACTACATTAAATCGCATGATCTCTATCCAGCATGTTGACAGCGCATTACAAGACCTTTGCTTCAGAGAAGCAATCAGCTACGGTGATCTCAGTGTTCTGAAGAGGAAACAGAACATCATCTCAGATAAACCAAATCCAAATTTTATGTGCATCAATTCCATTGAAGATTTTGTGAGGAATGTCAAAGTATTTCACGACCCGAGAAGGCGACTGAAAACTTATCGATCAAGGAGGAAATGTGGTTCTGAGGCATCATTTGCCCTTTTACTCCATTCGCTTCATTACCTGTCCTCGCCTATTGGTTTGACCTTAAATATACCAAGGGTTTCACTGGAAATATCTACTGATTTAATGAAAACTAATAGAGTGCACAGTTTACTTCCTAAGGAATTGTTGATAAGGGCTAGAGATTCGAATGCTAGCTTTGATACAGAGGTGGCATACCTGATAGAATCTTACACAAATGGTATATTGGGCCTCAACAGGTCATACAACAAAGAACTTCTGCGGAACGTTGAACTATCATACGCTTCGTTGTTGTTCAATACGCAAAACAGCTATACTTTCCAAGATATCATTAGATGGGTCTCATGTACCCTATCTCCAAGTGTTCAAGAAGCATGTACTGCCTTAACAGGATCATTGAAATTCCCACCATTTATCCTAAAAGATGTTCTTTCCAGACAACCTAGTTCCGAGTACGAATATGATTTGATGTTCGAGCTCTCGGCGCATTTCATTGAGATAGTACCAAATGTTCCACAAGTCGTCATCAAGAATTTGATATTCTATGGGCTAATGTACAAACCTCAGAAACTTTGTGATCTTATGAAGATGCTACTTAAGAATGATAAGTTCAAAACAGAGGATAATCTGAACAAAGTCGTTGCTCTACTTTCTAATGCAGATGAATCAGGGAGAACTAGGGGATCATACATGTCTGTTTTGAGCGCACAAAGAGTACTGGTGGACCATCTCCTAGAAAATGAAATGAATATTACGGCATTAGGATATTTGGGTATAGCACAAGGGTTATTACCACTATCACCTTCTAGAGCTGAACAGTTTTATCAAATAGCGGTCGAAGATATTGGCCTAGTGACAGATGAAGAGAAAAGTATGGCAGCTCAGATAAGGATGAAGCTATGTGAAACTCCTGACTCACTTGTCCAAGCATTTGATGACTCCTTGGAGATTGATTCTCATGGTCAAATAGCACTATGGGATTTGCTATTGAGGAAGATGAACGAGTTCGAAATATTGGATCATGAAAATGCCAAAAGCTTAATGGACAAGCTTGAACATCCTAGTTACGATAAAGTCAAGGCAAGACTTTTCCCATATCAAAATGTTGCTGAGATTTTGGAAGACGGTGTCAGTTTAAACAATAATAGAGCGCTAGCACAAATATTGCAAAAACTATACAAAATCAAGAATTATAAATTTGACTGTTATGGGGATGGTGTGAGCTATGCTAGAAACATCTTTAGGTCGTTAGAAGCACCATCGAGATACATTGTTGGTGAAGTTCTTCTTGGTGAGTCGTATCATTCCCCAGAAAACGCATATGAACTTTATGGAACCCTACTATCGAAACATTGTGATGATATACCTAATGAGAAATGCATAATGTCATTGATAGCTCCATCTTTGAAAACCCCCAAATTGAAATGGGGGCCACGATACGCTAGTCAAATTGCAGTTCATGAGTTTAGGAAACATTGCAAAATCGATGTTGACGATTTTGAGGCCTCGATTATTCCGAGTAATTCATTGTGGAAGGCATACATTAGACTATTGGGCGTTTGTGATTATCAAATGGAAGTTGGTGAAGTCATGGAACGTTGGGAATCTTTGAATTTCGAACCAGAGCGTGAAACTCTAGCGATTCTATTAGGAGCCATGCCTGTTGAGATTGCGAAGTCCAAGTTGAAGCATGCAAAGCGGTATTTGGTCCCTATTGAAACCGGGAGAGAAGACGATTTGGGAATGAATGCACCATGGGATTGGCCAGAGGAGTCTGAGGTGGATTTTTGGAGGGAGTCCATGATTAGGAGAAGAGTTTCATGAAAGTCCAAAGCATTTATTTATCCTAGCACATATGATGCTAGATCTATTTATTCTATTTATTTACTACATATAGGCTTATAGTTAACTATTTATCTGCAAGCTGCTGATATTATTTATACACACGATCGAATACATCAATATACATATAAATTGTTCTACTTCAGGTCTTTTACTGACACACTTGAAGACGCCTTTTCCAAATCTTTATCACCTGCATCTTCATTCAGTCCCATTTCCACATCTTGTACACTTATTCCCTCCACATCGTCACCATCATCACCTTCAATCTCTTTACTCTTCCCCCATTTAAACCTTATACACCAAATGATTTGACTTGAAAAAATACCAATTTCCAATGCAACACAGGTACAATACAATATGATCCCCATTATATCCATGTTCCCCACGACGACAGACAGCATTGAAAGGAAGGCCCCCATACAATCGATGCCGATAAACCAGAAATTTATCCCCACGACACGGCCTTGTCTTTTGGCCAATTCGAAATAAGGTGGTAACAACCCTGCTGCCAATGATATCGATGCAATGATTCCAAATATCAGCGTTGGCCATTTGATACCCTTATCATGTAATGGTCTTAACAATCTAATGAATCCAGCCTGAGAACCAGCTGCAATTATAACAAATGCACCAACAACGAATATGATTTTCCTCTTGGGCATAGAGACTGGTGGATAATACAGAGTTTGACACCATGCTATAGTACAAAACACAAAGAAGATCTCTGGCTGCACTTGTACGGAGATGTTCCCCCTCGTGGCGATGAAATAGATGCCAAAGGGTATCCCACAGAAGGCCCATAGAAACATCATTATTGGAGGGAACCCTTCGCAGTTCTTTCTTCTGTAGTTGTAGTAAACCTGTGGTATTAATTGGACACACCAGCATACTGTTCCCAAGGTGCCCAGCACTGTGGATGCCTTTTCACTGATCATCTTGGTATATGAAACTACTATTTGAATGGATGTCAGATCTTCAAATGAGGTCTTTTCCCTGTCTATTTATTGCAAGATCTCTCTTCTCGCAAGCATTGTATCGTTTCGTAAAGTCCCGCCGGATTTGCTTCCGTATTAGGAAACTGGGTGCACATTAAGCATTATCCATAATACTTCAGACCTTAGACCTTAGACCCTCGGTGGATAACGTCGAGATACGCTGGATCCTCTAAATTGTTTAGAGAAACGTTCCTGAGTCTTGGAGGTTGGGGGCTTGACATATCGTTTATTGCTTACTAGACTCTGTAGATAGACATATCAACTAGTCTATACCTCGAAACAATAATGTATAAATCATTTCTTCATAAGAAGTCAACTATATAGATATATACCACACTTCATTCTAATATTCCCCACGTCTCAACTCGATAACCTCATTCACCAGATGCTCTAAATACGTATCCCTCCCATGTTTATCCAACTCTAATAACGAATGATACAATTTCTCTAAATATTCCCAATTCTCACCACTTGGCCCTCTAGCAACACTAATCACAGAAGCTGTTTCCCTGATACTCTCTGGTCCAATGAAACTTTCATTTTGTAAAGTGCCAATGTACACTGTGCTTGTCAAGATATGCCTCTCGGTATGTGGATCCTTAGGGAGTTCCCTTATGGCGGTTGCCAACTCTGGGGAACCGTGTAACAAGTGTTCATCATGGTGCAGGTGGAATGGGATACTGTGTACCGTGTATCCATCCTGTTCTCTAACATCCAGGTATTCTTTCACCTCTTGGGCGTGTTCAGGTGGGATGTAATATGCACATGCCCATATTTTCAAGTCTCTAGGTGTGAACCCTTGGTCCAAAGGTATCCCATCATACAGTGCCACATCCTCCAGTATCTCTCTGTTCTCCAGTATGTCATCATAGGGGATCAATGTTACAACTCTTCCTCTAGCTTCTGGTGTGCCTCGATGATCTGAAGATGATTGCCAGAATCGTCTTGCAAAGCCATGGATCACACCTGGAATGACGTATTTGGCATGAGGAGGTGGTTTGAATATGAGGGAGCCGTAGCCTAGCACCCACAGTGGTTTAGCGTCGATGGTCATACTTGTGATAAATTGTTGATATAGTGGTTGCTTTAGTATATTGTTTGATTTGTTGATGATGGAATCTTGAAGTTCATAGCTTTATCTCGATTGGTACGTACACAGAATGGTAAGCCACATATTAACTTGACCAGCTATTAATCTACAATCTATTCAAGTTTCAATTTCCAATTTCATATTTATTTGATCCCGACCCAATAATACAATGCAATAAACAACACTATGTAAAATGACCTTGTTCTAAACAAAATCGGAGGCTTTTCTAATTTCCTCCTGGCGTCCAAGATAATTGTAATGTAATGTACAAGTTTTCCCACAAACAACTTAATTGATGGATTGGTCGATGGTCCTCAATCTATAATAGGATTTTAGTGAGGGATCTCGACATGAACTGCGATAGTAACAAGATAAATCAACAAAAACAAAATGCCCCATAATAAATAATTAAACATTAAAACCAATGCAACAGGGCGAGTGAAGAGACATTTCAATCCATACAGATTAAAATGGATGAAATTATTAATAACAACCTTCACACCCTTTATAAACCTCCAGAGGTGTCCAAGAAGAAGTAGTTCCCACTGGATTTCTGTTCTCTATCCATTTGAGAATCCAACTTGTTGATTCTTGGTCTAAAAGAATTAGGATCTCTTCTGAAAGTGACATTCAAGTTTTTCAAAAATCTGTTACAACCAGTCAATAATGATTGTGGTTCTCTAGCATATGCCTCTTTGGAAGGTTGACCTTCAAAAACAATGACTCTATCAGCCAAATAAGTGGCCATGATGAAATCGTGTTCCACAATGAAAGCGGTCTTTTTGGCATGGAGGATAAATCTTCTGATAACTTTTGAACAGATAATACGTTGTTCAGAATCCAAGTAGGCTGATGGTTCATCAATCAAATAGATGTCGGCTTGAGCACCCAATGCTAAAGTGATGGCGACTCTTTGCAATTCACCACCGGAAAGATGTTGAACTTCTTGATCAATGATATCATCAATTCTCAATGGTTTACAAACATCAGTTTGGAATTGTGGATGTAGGAATTGAGCTCTGATTCTCTTGAAGAACAATTGACGCACTGTCCCTGTGAATTTTGGAGCAATTTTTTGAGGCTTCATCGAGATATTCAATTTTGGCACTTCTAAATCATTATCCGCTGGGATGGCACCTGCCAACAATTTACAAAAAGTTGTTTTACCAGTACCGTTTTCACCCATCATGACCAAGATTTCCGAATCACTAAATTCACCCTTCTCGACAATCAATTTGAAATCACCTTGGGTTCTTTGCATGGCTGGATAACTGTAGTATCTCGAGGCATCCAATTGCATAGCGTCCTGAGCATCAGCCATTCTGAATTGTAAAGACTCTGTTCTGAATCTCAAGTTTTCAGCAACGATATGACCTTCCAAAAACATATTGATACCTTCTCTGACAGAGGCAGGCAATGTAACAACACCATAGACGGATGGAGCACCATATAAGATACAGACATAATCTGAAAGGTAATCCAAGACTGACAAATCGTGTTCCACCACGATAACATAAGATTGGACATCCAATAGGGAACGGATAATCAAGGCGGCATTTAAACGTTGCTTGACATCCAAATAGGAAGATGGTTCATCAAACATGTAGACATTAGCTTGTTGGACACAAGTCATACCAATGGCGAATCTTTGCAATTCACCACCAGATAGCGCGGCAACGTCTCTCTTGAGGATATTGTTTAGCTCTAGGACGTTACAAATTTCCTTAATGGCGTCTTTTCTATCCAAACGGGCTTTAAGCAATTGACCAACTTTACTGTCTGGTCCCTTAATAGCTCTTGGGATGTTATCAACGTATTGTGGCTTGATAATGGCTTTAATATCATCTTCAAGCACTTTAGTCAAATAGTTTTGCAATTCAGAACCTCTGAAATGCTTGAGGATATCTTGCCAATCTGGAGGATCATCAAAACGGCCCAAGTTTGGTTTTTGCTTCCCTGCAAGGATCTTTAACGCAGTGGATTTCCCAATACCATTGGTCCCAACAAGCCCCAAGACTTGACCAGGTCTTGGAGTTGGTAATCTATGCAATTTGAACGAATTGGCCGAATAACGATGAGTGACTTCTTTTTCCAAGTTTGTTGGCAAGTTGATAATGTTGATAGCACCGAATGGACATTTCTTGACACAGATACCACAACCGATACATAGGGTTTCAGAGATAAAGGCAATCTTGTTTGTTGGAGTGACTTCGATACAGAGTTTCCCAGTCTTGACGACAGGACACGATTTCTTACACTCCTGACGACACTTTTTAGGCTTGCACTTGTCGTCTGAGACGATGGCAATACGACTCTGTTTGGAACTCATTGTCAATAGTCTTTCCTGAGAGTAGTGTAGTTGTTGTTGTTGATGATGTTGTTGTTGTTCAGCAAATTTTTTTTATATTTTTTTTTTTTTCTTTCTCTTCAGCGGTTTTTTTTTCACTCGTGGTTTTTTTTTCTGTTTGGTTTGGAGCGCGGTGTGTGGTTAAATTTGGGCCAATCGCAGCGAGAGAATTTGTAAGGCTGGCTTATGTAATGGCTGTTAAGTGATTATATTTGAGTGTACTATTGTTGTAGTACGTGGTTGAAGTATCACCAGTGTACTCTATGAGTCTAGTACTACCTCCACCACTCTGAACCAACTTAATAGCACTGCTTCCTCTTTATATTGTCTTCTCTATATCAAGTAAATTTGGTTATTAAATGTTTCTCTCTCCGCGAATGTGTTCTGTGCGCCCCAAGAAAAAAAAATAAACAATCCATTAGCTATTAACTACAACAACAACTATGATAACTATCAACTATAGCAGAATACAATTGAGCTAGTAGAGTAACAACGTAACAACTAACAGAATACACGGTGATGGACAGTCTCACTACTTAGTAACGATATAAATTACCACCACTATACCACAGTCTTCTACTATAGCACTATACTTTCTATCTAAATCTATAGACTACTACTACTACCACTGTCAACATACTCATTGAATTAATTCTCAACTAAATATTGAATTAACTATGTGTTACGTAATCAAATACTATGTGATTACATAATAAATGTATCCGGTACACACCACACAACAGCACATTTTTTTTTTTTTTAATTTTAATTTTTCCAATCTTCTCACGAAAATTTTGCATCGCTTGGGCAAAAAAAAATTGGAAATCTGTTTAATTCTCAACCAACATCTGGCACCTCGTCAAGTTGAACTCAACCACACACACACAAACAACAAACATAAAAAGTTTACATTAAAAGTCATTCCACCCCAGAATCTCTTTTAACCACTAAACTCTTTCAATACAAATATAAAAAAAACCAAAAAAAAACTTGAAAAAAACCCCTAAAAAAATTTAATTAAAAAATGTCTTCTACTGACGCTGTTGAACAAACTTCCAACCAATTGGAAAACTTGAACATCAACAAGGAAGAAGTTGCTGCTGCTTCATCTGAAGAACAACAACAACAACCAGCCACCACCGCCGCTTCCACTACCGGTGTCACTGAAACTACCGCCTCATTGTACGTTGGTGAATTGGACCCATCCGTTAACGAAGCCTTATTATTCGAGGTCTTCTCTCCAGTTGGTCAAGTCGCCTCAATCAGAGTCTGTCGTGATGCTTTAACCAAGAGATCCCTTGGTTACGCCTATGTCAACTTCCACGACATTAAAGATGGTGAAAAGGCTATTGAAGAATTGAACTACACTCCATTGAAGGGCCAACCAATGCGTATCATGTGGTCTCAACGTGATCCATTAAAGAGAAAGAATGGTGAAGGTAACATTTTCATCAAGAACTTGCACCCAGCTATTGACAACAAGGCCCTACATGACACATTCTCCGCTTTTGGTAGAATCTTGTCTTGTAAAGTTGCCACTGATAATTTCGGTAACTCCAAAGGTTTCGGGTTTGTCCATTTCGAATCCACCGAGGCTGCTCAATCCGCTATTGAAAACGTTAACGGTATGTTGTTGAACAATAACGAAGTCTTTGTTGGTCCTCACGTTCCAAGAAGAGATCGTGAATCCAAATTGGGTGAAACTGTCAACATTTTCACCAATGTCTATGTTAAAAACATTGATACCGAAGCCACTGAAGAGGATGTTAAAGAATTATTTGCTCCGTTCGGTGCCATCACTTCATTACACTTGGAAAAAGATGCCGAGGGTAAATCAAGAGGTTTTGCTTTTGTCAATTATGAACAACACGAATCCGCTGTTAAGGCCATTGAATCCCTAAATGACTCTGAATTCAAATCCAAAAAATTGTATGTCGGTCGTGCTCAAAAGAAATCTGAACGTATCGAAGAATTGAAGAAGAAGTATGAAGCTGCCCGTGTTGAACAATTATCCAAATCTCAAGGTGTCAACTTGTTTATCAAGAACTTGGACGATTCAGTTGACGAGGCTAAATTGACCGAAGAATTCCAAAGTTTCGGTACCATCTCATCTGTTAAAGTTATGTTGGATGATTCTGGTAAATCTAGAGGGTTTGGGTTTGTTTCATTCTCTACCCCAGAGGAAGCTTCAAGAGCCATTAGTGAAATGAACCAACACATGCTTGCCGGCAAACCATTATACGTTGCCCTTGCTCAACGTAAAGACGTTAGACGTTCCCAATTGGAACAACAAATCCAAGCTAGAAACCAATTGAGAATGCAACAAGCCGCCGCTGCCGCTGGGTCCATCCCAGGTCAATTCATTCCAGCTCCATTCATGTATGGTGCTCAACAACCAGGTTTCTTACCACCAGGTGCCGGTCGTGGTGGTCCAATGGGTGCCCCAGGCCAACCATTCATGATGCCAGGTAGACCAGGCCAAGGTATCCCACCTCAACAAGGTGGTGCCCAACAATGGGTCCAAGGCGGTCGTCCACCAGTCTATGGTATGCCACAAGACTTCCAAAACTTCCCACAAGGTGCTCAACGTGGTCCAAACCAACGCGGTGGTTTCCGTGGTGGTCGTGGTGGTAATAATGCTCCAAGACATGCTCAACAAGGAGGTCAACAACCACCTTTTGAAGCTGGTAATATTGCCCAATTGGCCCAAATCTTGCCAACTTTACCACAAGAACAACAAAAGCGTGCCTTAGGTGAAGAATTGTATGCCAAGATTGTCTCCACTGGTAAGGCCCAAGACCCAGAATCCGCTGGTAAGATTACAGGTATGATGTTGGATTTGGATAACCAAGAAATTTTGTCATTGTTGGAAAATGAAGAATTGTTTAAAGCTCATTTTGATGATGCCTTCACCGCTTATGAAGATTTCAAGAAGAAGGCCGCTGAGGAAGCCTCTGAAGAATCAACTGAAGCTCCAGCTGCCGAGGAAGCCACTGAAGCTGCTACTGAAGCTTAGATCTAATCTCTTGCCGGTTCCCTGTTTTAATGTGTTTTTGAATATTTCTTTGAAAGCTTTTTGTTTTGTTTGAATTTTTATGTTTTTTGAAAGACTAGGAGTCTACACTGATGTTAGTTACGTTGGATAGATGAAAGGTCTTTTATTTTTTGTGTGTATGTTTTTTCAATCTATGGAAATCAGAAAAGAAATTGTATGTTCATGTAGTTGGCTCTTGGATGATCTGCTCAATCTCATTCTTGTCAACAGCATCTTTCGGATTGGCAGTAGGAGCAGGCTTGGTATGGTCTCTCAATTGTAATGGTTCCATCTCTCTGAATGTGATTGTGGTCTTCTTGACTTTAACAGTACCATCTGGATTCAGTTCAGGAGGTTCATACTTGACTAGTTGAAACGTGTGGTTGAGGAAATAGCCACTCAGGAGTAGACCAATACCAGCACCGATCGTGACGGCGAGTCTTCTGCCTTCTTTGGTTCCCATGATCTATGTTTGATTGTATGTGATAAGTACTTTCGTTTGTTGTATGATCTTGATACAGTGTAAAGTACATCGCCCCACAAAATTGAAGTATCTATATATGACAAACTCAATTCGCGCATGTTGTTCAGTATTGGTTAAAGCTTTGAAGACAGATTCTGAGAGTTGACATCTCCCTAGCGACTGCAACTCTATCTGGGATATATACGGTATATGAGCTTCATAAGAATCTGTAGCTGCTCTACTAGTCACTCGCTACCACTAAGTGCGATCTAGTGACGACGTGCCCTGGATCATTACTGTCGTTATGAGATCCTTCAATCCAAAAGGTTTACTCACAATAATTGATGCAAAACACATTAAGTCAGACGCTATGTTCATCTTTATGACGAACATGGTAGCAGCATTGCTTATCGAATTTCCCACCAAAGCTCATTGGCAACGTTCGTCTAGTGGAGATGCGGTTGAACTGGTCACAGACCCACAGGATGAGTAACCACTGCGCTACACTTACCTCCAAAAGGATATGGATCAGGTACTGGTTTGGACTTTATTGAGAATCCAGCAACCAAATTGAATTGTTTTATAACAACATTCTTTCAAGGAAGTTTCACATTGGGAAGAGCATGATCTACAATTTAGTTTTGGAATACAGACTTTGAAGCCTCTTGAAGATGAAAATGATGTGTATTGTTTGGAACTTTTCGACACATTCAACTTGGAAAACATCTTGATTTATCAGTGGCAGGACTGGGATACAAAAGACATTCCTGAACTACTAGATAATGCCAAAGCTAAATACAATCGTCTTTTGAATGCATCACTTAACAGAGAAGACCATGATGATGATGCTAATGACTTGATAGGGTATGGTCGGATGTATTTGATCAACAAGGGTGAAACATTCTTCGGTGATTACATCTTGACAACATAGTACGAATCTGGTAACAAGGAGCCCAATAGCCTCTGAACTTCTTTTTGCTGTATACGGTGATCTCTAAATTAATTGAATGTACAAGCCCTACTATAAATCACACTGTGTGGTTTGCAGCCCCGGTGAATAACCCTCGGATCAATACTCCAGTGCCCCGGAACTTATTCTCAAGATATAAATAAATTTTTCACAGTGCGATTCTTTCCTACTTTTGTTACTCTTTTTCCCTTTCTTTAACGCAAATTTCACAGCCATTCACAACTATTAAAGCATCTCCTTGAGGTTGAGCTCTTTCCACTCCCTTGTGGGGTGGATCGACGTTCCTGGCCCATGACGAGCGCGATATTTGTTGTAGATTAGTTCTATAAGGCTTGGACTGGAGAACAAAAATTGTTGATCTTGGGTGCAGTATTCCATTTGAGTTAACTTTGCTTAATTCTAAGGGACCTCCTTCGTGAACCCGAATGGGGAGTAGTGCAATGATTGGCAAGACATACCTTGATGTATATAGATATATTCTGTTTAATACACTGTGAACCGAAAAAAAAAACACTTCTTTTATTGTAAGACTATCTAATTATCATTTTGATTCTGATTTTCTTTCTTTGCCTGGTTTCTGAAACTAGAATTGAAACCTAATAGTTCATTAATACCTTTAACCCAATCGTTTTCACTCTTTGCCACACAGTAAACACCGGTTTCATGTTGCTTCTTTTTCAAAATAGCCTTTGCATTACCGTCATAACTTGGGATCTTGACATTATCCGTAAAGATAGTGCCCACTTCATTGATAACATGGATTTCATCATCGATTTTCAAGAAATCTTGTGGAACACCGTCAATGGAGAATCTAACATCGTTTTGACCATTTTGTCTATTAGCAATCACAATTCTTATATGGGATGATAATGGAACAACTAATGGTCTGAATGAAAGGGATCTTGGACAAATTGGTGTGATCAAAATACATGGAACCAATGGATTGACAATACTACCACCGGAACTTAACGAGTATGCCGTCGACCCAGTTGGAGTACTTAAACAAACACCATCCGCAGTGGTTCTTGTTAAGAATTCACCATCGATATAGATATCCAAAGTGGTTAAATTTGGAGTATCACCACGATGTAAAACGATATCGTTCATAGCATGAATCATATCCTTACCATTGCTCTCGATTGTTTCCTTTTCATTCTGGATCTTTGGATTTTTCCGAACAACATGACATTCTAATCTTGTTCTATGGATCACTTTAGCCGTGGAGTTATAAACTTCGTGGAAAGTTTGTTCAAATTGGTTGAAATCAAAAGGTAGTAGGAAACCTAGTGTTCCCAAGGAGAAGGACAAGACAGGTGGTACTTGACCATTGGAGAATAGGGAGACACCTCTCAAGATGGTACCATCACCACCCAGTGTGACTAACAGATCTGTCTTGGGGATAATCTCATCAATCTCACCAGTATAGAAAATATGAGGAGTTGTACTTGATTGTTTGGGGAATTCTTTAAAATCTTGTGAGATCTCCTCGGAAACATCTTTCGTCACAATGACATTAATCTCGGGATAACTATCATGTAGGAAAGTGATAAATTTAACCATACTCTCCCTAGTGTGTTGAGACCAAGGTTTCTTGACGATAAAGATATTTTGTAAATGGTTTCTCCAAACCATGTTTGCCCTTTTGGAATTATGTGACTTGATGAATTCCGGATGTGTTCGTGGTCGAAGCTGTGTTGCTGATCTGATTTCAACATATTTGCTAGGTTGTATCACGGGCTCTGTGAACTTGGAAAGGGTTGAGCTGGAGAATAGTCTTGAACCTATTGATCCATTGGTTGTTGACACTGTATTCTTGTGGAACATCGGACTAGATCCAAAGAAGGATCTAGAAATTGGTACTAGGAGTCTCATATTGAATTATAAAGTCGATTTTCAATGGAGCTAGTCGGGAAACTATCTTATTGATTGAATCTGGTCCCCTTTAATGTTCCTTCTGCCTCTTTTTATACCTTCGTTATCAGTGGTTCCATACATTCGTCAATTGCTTTTAAGGTCAATCGGGTGTATCTTGAAATTCGCGAAATTAATTATAGAGTCACACACGATTTGTAGGACCATATTATATATACCAAGACACTTGAAAAATCAGGATTTAAAGGGTCTAAAAAGAGCTGTCCAAGTGGGAATTTATTGGATCTTAATATTTATCGTAAAATTATTACGATGATTTGTTGCTTGTTTGGAGATCAATTCATCCAGTATATATACCTCTTTTTATTATACAGTCTATGGAATAGCATGGTCAATTTACTCAAAACCAGTCCATTCACCTTCATCGTCACTCTCTTCTTCTTCTTCTTCATCTTGTTCCTCCTCTGCTGTTTTGGCCTTGGCACTACCTGTGTTCTTCTTCTTCTTGTCAACAACTTCCACAACACCCCATTCTTGTAATCTTGCATCAATTAGCACCTCTTGTTTGATCTTGTCTCTTAATGTTTTGTAAGGAGCCTCTTTGCTCAACTCTTGGAACACTGATATCAATTGACCAATTGGAGCAGCATCTATTATTTCCTTCTTTTCAACTTCAATCTTGGCTTGTTCCTCTTCGTCCTCCTCGCCAGATTGTTCAATGTTTTTGAAAAGCACTTTCTCTAATTCATCAACATAGATATCAATAATATGGAATGGGATACCAGTTGGCACTGCCTTGTCACCACTTAGTGGACCTTTTCTCAAGATGGACAAGAATTCTTCAACAACACTTTGTTCCCACTCTTCTTTGGCCAATCTTGCGAAAATGGCATTAACAATGAATCTGAAAAGCATCAGGAATTTATCTAATCTCCAGTGATCAATACTAACCCATTCTTTAGTTATGATAACCCACCAACTTTCTTGGAATTTACCGAAATTTTGCAATGGAACAATATCAAACAATCCAGCCAACTCTAGGGCTAAACGTTGTTGTGGTCTTGGTCTATCACAGAACCACATTGAGTAGTATAGACCTTTCCATAGTTTTTCGAATTCTAATAGCGATAATTCTCTAGGACTTGATAAGAATTTTTGTAGAGCTTGTAAAGCTTTAATTCTTGTAGGACGATCTGGCTCATATGTTAGTTTTTTGGTCGTACAAGACTGTGAAAAATTACCACATACCGTTTGCTGCTAGCTTCTTGACGAAAGCTGATGTTTGGATATCTTTGGCCATTGTGTTGTATTGGTGCTACACGTAGTAGATCAAGCTATCTAATCCACTACATAAGTACTTAATTTTATTGTAAGCCATAGAAAAAAATTTGAGATGACTTGTGCCGGACACGACTTCACCAAAATTTAATTAATTCAAAAAGCGCGAAAACATATACATTATAGCAGCTTTTAAAGGTCTTTTTAGTATTAAAGACAGAACGAGATAAAGGCTAGGAATGTCGAGCAAGAAGAAAGAAGTGAACGAGTATGTGCCGAAGTATATTAAAGACGCTCCCTGGTACCAGGAGAAAAAGGACTCGGACGATTACTTAGCACACCATCGGGGAGATCCAAATGCGCTGCCTAATAATGAGCCAAAGATGGGCCAGGGTATCAATGATGAATTTGTCGCTGTTGAGCCAGTGGTGAAGACGAAATTGTCGAAAAACCAATTGAAGAGACTGAAGAGAAAGGGGAAATGTTTGAACTGTGGTGGTGATCATGATAAGAAGGATTGTTTGGAAAGACCGAAGAAATTACAATCGAATGCTGCTGCTAATGTTGAAGCAGCTGAAGTTGTTCAAAAAAGAAATGAGAATGTTGATTATGATGGTAAAAGGGATAGATGGTACGGATACGATGTTAATGATTATACGAAATACTTGAAAGATTGGGATGCTAAGGAGAAACAGAAATTGGAGGAAGCTGAAGCGGAGGCTGCCAAAAATGGTGATACTACTAGACAGTATGACACAGATGAAGAGATCGAACTTATGGAGTTGGGATTGATGGATGATCCAGAGTTCAAAGACGCTATAAAGCAAGACGGGGAGAAGATTATCAGATTAAGAGAGGATAAAGCGGTTTACTTGCGAGATGTTCGTAATGACACGATCACATATGATCCTAAATCACGTATGATTAGAGATGATACCACAGGTTATTATAATGAGAAGAACTTGTTTGTTAAGCATATGACTGGTGAAGCACTTGCTTATGAGAAAAGTAAACAGTTTGCATGGGATGAGACGAAGAAGGGTATTATTGATGATAATTTTGCAGCCAATCCAACGTTGGCGGACCGTAAGATTTCCAAGTTGAGTGAGGAGGATAAGTTGAAGAAACAGCAAGTGAGGGACTCGATATTGGCCAAGTATGGAGGATCTATGTCTATGGAGCTGACGAATGATAATGATGATGAAGAAGAAGAAAGTGAAGATCAAGGCCAAGAACAACGGACAAGTACGAATGGGGAACCTCGTCATGTACGATCCAAGTATGAGGAAGATCTGTTCCATAATAATCACACGACCGTTTGGGGTAGTTATTATTTAGATGGTCAGTGGGGGTATGCTTGCTGCCACAGTTTGTACAGGAACTCCTATTGTAATAGATAAGGTACTACTACA
Organism: Hansenula queroliae; assembly: GCA_030674255.1. Classification (NCBI taxonomy): domain Eukaryota; kingdom Fungi; phylum Ascomycota; class Saccharomycetes; order Phaffomycetales; family Wickerhamomycetaceae; genus Hansenula; species Hansenula queroliae. The sequence goes on from JAJLXP010000035.1 coordinate 42,136, forward strand.
TGTCGGAGATTGTGACTTGATTACCCATGTTCGGTCCCTATGTTTTACACTGAATGCATCGTAGAATCAAGTGTGAAACTGCTTCCATTATTAGATGAAATATCTCCTGACTTATTTGTTAACCACATCTATATACAATAGTGTCCACTTTCAGAGTGTGGGATCTTACTACCTTCACCAATTACTTTAAGTAATAGTAGTTCTGTGATGCCTTGAAGCCTCGACGCAGTATTGTGCTTACGTAATGCGCGCAGATCGCAGAAGTTCCCACGATTTAAAGTTTGCACGTTTGCGATAAGCTCGTGTGACAGATTTCCCAATGCACGCGAAGCTCAGAGGCAGCCACAATTCTGGCCCATTTTAAGATCTTTGCAAAGCCCTTAGCCCACGTGTGCAGCCAAAACCGTTTGTAAAGCAAGGTACTACTTTGAGACAATAGGTAGATGCTGAAGATAATAGAAGTACTGTATTGGTGTTGTTACTAAGTGAGTACCCATGTGTTTGATCTGTGGTACTGTGATTGATAAAGCTGATGGAGTTGATATCACGCCGCTCTGGAGTGAGGCCTGCATGGTTGGTCTTTATCTTGGTAAATTCCCAAACAAATTTTTGTCAGATCGAGATTCGAGTACTACTACGTGTACGGAGAATCGGTGGGTATTAAATTTATAATCAATTTACGCTGAGTGAAAGATCGAACGAAAGCTTACTGTCCAATAGAAAGACCGTTACCGGTTCGATAACGAGACGTACAACTCGTACCTCACCAATTGTTTGTACCATGACGTCCATAAGCCGACGAGCAGAAGACGGCAGTCGGCCAACTATGATACCATAGCACGTATAGGTTCGAGGGAGAATAGGTCAACTGGAGAAGCTGGTAGGTATAGTCCAAGTCTGAGATGAGCACTTAAACAGCTCCTGATTCTGTGTAGAATTGTGAAATTGTAAAAGCCGTCCATAGTTACTTTACGATGGCCTGCTGTAAATGTATATTTGGCCCAGACAACGCTACGTACTCCTCGAGTCTGAATATAGAACGCCAGATAATAGACAGAGTCAAACCGGAATCCTCAAACTAAAATACGTGAAGAAATAGTAGATTATTAAACGACGACAACCCTCCTCTTGCAAACCAATTGCCAATGCCCACTGCTGAGTGACTGCTGACAGGCTACAGCCCACAGGCTCCATTGGATGCTCTTACAGGCGACGGCAGTAAACGGCTCTACCTCCAGCTTCCATGTTGTTGTTTGTATTTGCACAAAATGGCTGTCTATCTATGGTCGGAGCCTAGACGTTGGCATTTATGCAGCAGCAGGAGCAGCAGCACAGCGTTTCAGTACAACAACGATCATTGTTTAAGTTTCAAAAAAGGCCTCCAAATCTCCAGTTCTGCGAATCGTATATATAGCAAGGGGATTCTCTAGTAGAACCACCTAATACTATTCCTGATTCTTTACCAACCACACACCAAATAATCCCATTCGTCGCTTATCAGTCACCAGCCAGACCTTCCAGAAAGATTCCACCTGTTTCGCGCACATCGGCAGGGACCTATCATTTAGTTTCATAAGAAAAAATTACATACAGCCCTGTTTTAAAGCTATCTACCTGATACTATACTAAGATAGCCGCTGAACAAAAGAACACAGAAATACTCGAATATCCACCAGCTAGACACATACCACACTCGCTAATATCACCATAGTATGAAATTTGGTGCTCAACTCAAGTCCAAATCCGTTCCTGAGTGGAAAAGCTACAACATTGATTATAACCGCCTCAAGCTAAAGATTAGAATAACAACAGAGGATGAGTCTTCCAACTCTGCGAACCATGACAAGCTAGTGAAAGATCTCTACGATGAGTTTATCGAGCAGATAGACATGATCAACCTGTTTTTAAACTCCAAAATTGGTGAAGTTAAAAGAAGAATCATCTATATTGAAAACGCCATCGAGCAGAAACAACAAAGCAGTTCCACTTTCCCTCATAACCATGAAGAGTTTGATTTCGATATCGAACAATACTTATACAAAATTTCCACAGATTTACAAAAATTATCAAGATTCATCGTTATCCAGAAAACTGGGCTAAGGAAATTGTTGAAGAAGTATACAAAATACTCGGGTGATAATGGGGAGTTAAACATGAAGATTAACAAATACATGGTGCAAAATAACCAATCATTCATTCATATCGATTTGACAGGTCTATATTTGGAGTTGGCTTTGATCTATGATTTGATTAGAGCGGATTTAGAAACCTCTTTATCACCTTCAAACTCTTTAACCAGCTTGAAAGAACTCAACTCAAATGCTCAAAAACGTCGTAACTCATACATTGATCCAGAACTTGTGTTGAACAAGAATGAATATTTTGATTTTGAAGCCTCCAAGGAAGGGAACTATAATGAAACCTTTTTGGTTCATTATGATAACTTGCAAGAATTGAAACTGTTCCTATTGGCAAATTTCTATTTTGTTGATCAGAATGTCACTTCCGCTAGACACACCCTAGAATTGAAACAACATCAATCCACCATGTCATTGAGACAACTCATAAATAAGACTGCCTCTTCTGAAGATCTACCGACTTTGAAAAATAATGTTAGTGCTGCTGATGACGATGAAGACAAGAGTAGAGAAATCTACAGAAGTAACTCCATCTATTCGAACGAGCGTGATGAGCTTGTTGATGATTCTACTATCAGCTCTTTGGTCTTGGAAGATCCAAAGAATTTCACCTCCATTAAAAACCAAACTGAACCAGGTACAATCTCCACTGATTTGAACAACACCAAGAGAAGTTTATTGATCAGTCCAATCGGTGGATTTAGAAAAATCTCCACCGTCTTACTTCAAGACGAGAAATTATTGAATGATTTATTATCAAGTTGTTCTCAAGGTGAAACATATGAAGAGTTTTTTTCCAAAAATGAAGCCAAGTTGGCCCCTCTGAGTTCATTGGAGAAAATCTCTATTGAATGGATCTATTCCAAGAATGTCAAGCCATTGATCAAGATCAAATCAAACAGATCAAGATTTACCAATTTGAACGCAATGAGAACCTATATGAAGGATAAGAACTTTAAATGTTGGATAAATTTACAATCTAACATCAAAATCAGTGACAAGGATTTAACCACTACTGAATGGACCGATGCTAATGAAACCTCCGGTCAATTCCCATATGCCGTGTTAAACGTCTCTTGGAACTTGCCAAATACCATCCCAGCTTTGGAAAAATTGTTTGAATCACACTTGATCTACAATATTGACAAATCTTTCAGCCCATTGACATACTCTTTATACAAATTTGGGAAATTATCTTTCAAACCAAGTTGGGCCACTTTATTCGAAGAACAAACTGATATTAGAAAATTACCTCCAAAGATCACAAGAAGAAAACAATCCAAATCTAATTTGTTGTCAGTGGACCCAGCTACTACAAATACCAATAATGACACTGATGCCTCAACTCATAAATCATCAGTATCTGGTGAATCCACTGTGCAATTCAGATACTGGAATGAATTCGATAACGGTTCAGATTTCGAAAATGATGCAGCTTTCTTAGTTGATGTTGATTCCTCTGATGAACATGGTCTTTTCAATAGTGGATCGATTGATTGGTTTTACAAGACTTCTAAACAATTTCATGATTTTGTCTTGAACAAATTCCCTTGGTTATTGAATGAAGAGCCAAAGCAAAACTTGTTGAATAATGCCAACAATCAAATTAATTCACAATATGGATCATTGGATTCTTCAGATGTCGAGTCCTTGATGAATGAACAAATCAAGTCATATCAACAAAGAACTTTCTTGTCATCTCTTTCACTATTGTCTGCAATGTTTTCATTACTGTTAACTGCTGTTTCATTAGGGATCCTAGCATCTATCTACAACACATATGAAGATGTTAGTTTGAGTCCAGTGATTGTCAGTGTGTTAACCATCGCAATGTTGTTCAGTTTATTCTTGGCCATTGTGGGTCTCTCTTTGATGATGAGTTGTGAAAAGAAGTCAATGGGGAATGTTATCTTTGTTTGGACAGTGTTTATTGGTGTTACGTTTTTAATCATTGGTGGTATTGGGTCAGTTTTTGGGATTTAAACATGTATGGAATCCGTGTGCAGATCTACATATATACAATTAGTTTACTTGTTATAATTTTTAATCATGAACAATTATTTATTACACAATGGTGTAGTACTTGCTGAATAATTCACAACTGGAACCCAAATCTTTGTTGACACCATTGTAAACCATGTTCTTCATAATCGGCTTTTGTCACTCTAACGTTTTTGTATAGATCATTTTCACTAAATGCATGTGCACATTCCCAACCATAAGTTGTAGGGTTTGAAGGTCTACCAATCCTTATATCCCATTCAACAGGTAAGTTAATCTTCAAATCACTCAATAAACGTTTCTCGAAGTTTTCCATTTCAAAATTCCCACCAATGACAATGATGTTTGCACACATCAATGGACGAATCAGTTCAGGTAATGTGTATATACTATCCACTATAGTCTCAATTATACCTGGTTTATTATTAACATTGACTATTTCGGGATGGAAAAAAGTCTCCGGCACAGAAAATCTTTCATCATAAATCTTTAAGATTTGTTGTTCTTGTGGTTTGTACTTCTGTTTAAGTTCTGGAGTCAAGACATACCCTTGGGTTGTGGTATTGTAATCAGGCAAGACATACTCAATGATATGATCAGCTCCTTGGTTTTTGTTTTGTTTGATCTTTTTCAATGATTCGTTATAGTCCATGGTGACATAACATGATGTTTCTTTGATGTTGTTAACCAAAATCGTTTCATCTGTAACATTGTAATGTCTGAACGAGACCATTTCTCTCAAAACACCAGACAGGAATCTCCCACCGATTTGTAACTTCCGCACACCTTTCCAAAACGGTACACCTTTGATTAACGGAATGATCCAAGTTGCATTGAACCCAGAATCAATGACGAATTGATAATCTTGGTAATTTTGAATGCCACTGATATCATTAGTGAGTTTCGGTTGATACAACTCTTCATTCTTCTTGAAGTTCCACGGAACATATCCTGCCATGGGGTTTCTATACAGTGATTGGAACCCATACTCTTCGAATATTATTTGGTCTGTGTTATTTGACAGTTGTGGTAGTGTAAATGGTGTTTCTCCAAGTATTAAATGTGAATCTGTCGCGTCAACGTCCAATCCAACATCTCTAGATGTAAAAGCATAGTCCCATATCTGTTTCTCAACTTCCCAACTGACTAAGTGACCCTTTTCAATTGGCCTTTTGAAAACAACTCCACTAATATCGTTGACATTATGTATCTGGTTCGAGATCAAGATTCTTTTATCTTTGGTTTTACACAATGTGTTGTGGACTTTCCTTATATCTGCCACATCGGTTGTATTGTATCCGATTTTGATATCATATGACCCGTTATCTAGTATCACCGTCTTGCTCATCGCAGTGTACCCACCTCTGTTGATAACCTAAACGTACTAAACAATAAGTAGGTACATCAAGTTATAATGATGTTAATATATGTGACCTCACTTCCGACCTAGATTTCCGCGAATGTCACATGACCCTCATTTTCAACCCTCGGAACTTTTTGGTCCCGCTGAGTTTTGTTTGTTTTGATTTCAGATCTGGTGTTTATTATACGCGTTGCACTCAGAAATCAAGCACTACAACAGCACTCCAGCACAGTCTTTTACCTAGAAAGCCACTCTGAAAATGAGCTCACCGGTCCACCAGACGAAGAGGCGGAACTTGAAAGTTGCTGCGTCGGAAGATGATGACGACGATTGGAACAACGATATGGGTGATGTCTCGATGATTAGTGAGGTTGATGATAAAGAAAACGAGCTGCCGGGTTCACCAACTAAGGGCTCAGAAGGTGGTCTTAAAAGAGAGCGCCGTGAGTCATTAGCACCAATAGACAAGAATGTGGAGCCTTTAAAGCTTCCGGAAACGATAAAACTTGATGCGCCATCTCAACCACTTCCTCCTCCACAGTCTCCAAAGCAGAAATCAGCGTTCAATGCTGATATCATCCAACTATCTCCTATGAAATCCTCGAAAGCAGCAGCTGCTCAATACTCTCAGGAGAAGGCTAGTGAGCCTGTTACAAGGCTAGTGATCCAAAAGCTTGTATTAAAGAACTTTAAATCCTATGCTGGAACACAAATCATTGGGCCTTTCCATTCATCATTCTCTGCAGTCGTTGGACCAAACGGTAGTGGTAAATCAAATGTCATTGACTCGCTTTTATTTGTGTTTGGTTTCAGAGCGAACAAGATGAGACAGGGGAAATTGTCAGAATTGATCCATAATTCAGAGGCTGCTCCAAACTTACAGTCATGTTCAGTCGATGTTCATTTCCATCATGTTACTGACAACTTGGATGATACCACAACAATTGTCCCTGATAGCGAGTTGATTGTTTCGAGAATTGCCTATAAAAACAACGGTTCTGATTATTTCATTAACGGGAAGAAAAGTAACTATAAGGAAGTCACTACCTTGTTGAAAGATAAAGGTATCGATCTTGATCATAAAAGATTTTTGATTCTACAAGGTGAAGTTGAAAGTATTGCTCAAATGAAGCCAAAGGCTGAAAAAGAGAACGACGATGGTCTATTGGAATACTTGGAAGATATCATAGGGACCTCCGACTACAAAAGTACAATCGAGGAGTCCTTCAAGAAAATTGAAGAATTAAATGAAGTTTGTCAGGAGAAAGAGAACAGATTTGGTCTTGTAGAAAAGGAGAAGCTCTCTTTGGAATCTAAAAAGGATGAGGCTCTAGAGTTTTTGTACAAGGAAAAATCACTCATTGAGCAGAAATCTCTACTCTACCAATACAAGATCCACAAATGTCAAGAAAACATCAAAACTAACACACAAGTCTTGGTTGATTTGCAAGAGAAACTGAAAGGTGAAAAAACAGAATCTGACGCCTTTGAAAAGGAGGTAAAGGACTTGGAAAAACAGTACAACAAGTTGACCTCTGACATTGAAAAAATCTCAGCAAATATAAAAGAACTACAAGATGTGCAAAAGAAGGGAGACAGGGAAAAGGTCGCAACAGAGGAAAAAAAGAAGAGTTTGGAATCCAAGAAAAAGAAGTCAACTAAACTCCTTGAAAATGCCACTCATGCCTTGAGTGAAGCCGAGTCAAAACTACGTACCATCAATGACGAAAACGACACTTTTGCTGCAGATTTGGTGAAACTACAAGACTCGTTGCAGCAAGAAAAAGCTGTTTTGGATGAAATCAGAGCCGAGTTGACTGATAAGACAAAGGGCTTCAACGAAGAAATTGAAGTTTATGAAAAACAGTTACAACCTTGGAATGAACAGTTGAATGAAAAAAGTGCCCAAATCCAAGTCGCTGAGAGTCAAGTTGCAATGTTAAAACAACAAAAGGCACAGGCACAAACTGACATTGAGGACTTGAAGCGCAGAGTACAAAATATCACCAACGATGGGAACGAAAATGAGAAGCAAATGGCAACGCTGAAAAGAGAATTAGCACATATCACAAAACAGATAGAGCTGGGTGAAGAGGAATGTCAACATGCTGAGGCAAAACTTAACGAAATGAACACTGCCTTATCAAATCATCGTCAAAAAACACTTGAAGCTCGCGGTTCTTTGTCCAACATTGAAAACAAGAACAAGGTCCTCTCTGGTCTAATGAGATTGCAAGAGTCTGGTCGTATTCAAGGCTTCTATGGTAGATTGGGTGACTTGGGGCTTATCGATGATAAGTACGATGTTGCCATTTCAACTGCATGTGGTCAATTGGATGACATGGTTGTTGAAACTGTTGAAGTTGGTCAACAATGTATTGAATACTTGAGAAAGAACAATTTGGGTTATGCCAGATTCATTTTGTTAACCAAGTTGAGAAAATTCAATATGAACCCTATCAATACGCCAGGTAATGTCCCAAGATTATTTGATCTTGTACAACCTAAGGATCCAAGATTTGCGCCAGCTTTTTACAGTGTGTTACAAGATACATTAGTGGCATCCAACTTGAGAGAGGCCAACTCCGTAGCATATGGTGCAAGACGTTACAGAGTTGTTACTTTGGATGGGAAATTAATTGACAAATCCGGTACCCTTAGTGGTGGTGGTAATCATGTCAGCAGAGGTGGTATGAAGTCTACTGCTTCTGCAAACTCTGTTTCTGAAAGTGAAGTGATTAAATTGGAACAGGAACTCTTCGAGAAGGAAAAGAACTTTGAGATTGCTCAAAACACATTTTATGAAATGACCGATGCTTTGAAGGAAATGAAGGAACGAAAACCTGAAATTATCACGTCAATGTCAAAATTGAAATTTGAAAATGAGTCTTTATCTAATGAGTTGAAGAACGCACAAGCTCAACTACATGATACTCTTAAGAACAATGAATCCACTAAGGCCATTGATAATGAAATCAGTGTTGCAGAACAACAAGTCACAGTGCTGAATAAGGAGCACGAAAACTTAGCAGACCAAACTAAGGAGTTAAAGTCCAAAATTAATGTTCTACAAGAAAAGATCATGGAAGTTGGTGGTGTCAAATTACGCTTGCAAAAATCCAAGGTGGATAGTTTAGTACAATCGATCGAATTGACTCACGAAAAGGCCAACAACAACAAAGTTTCACTCAAGAAATTAGAAAATGAATTGAAGAGACATAATAAAGCTAAGTCTGATAAAGAAGCTGAAATCGCCAACTATGAGAAAGAATTGGTTCAAATTGAAAAAGCATTTCAAGAAAAAATGCAATCATACGAAAACTTGGAAACAGAGCTAAACAAATTATTAGACTCCAAGGACGACTTTGGTGTGAAAGCTGAAGCTTTGAAAGAACAGTTGGACGAGAAGTTGGAGAAAATCAATGGCTACAGATCTGCTGCAGTGGAGCTAGAAAATAAGATTGAAGGGCACCAAGTGATCATTAAGAAGGAGAACAGACGTCTTGCTGATTACACAGAGGCTATTCAATCTTTGGAAGCCCGTGATGTTTCCGACTTGATATCGTTTATCACTGAAGATGAAGAACGTGCTAAATACGGTGCACCATCTTTAAGTGAACTATCACCAGATGAGATCAAGGCATTAGATATTGAGAGCATAGAAAGTGAGACACAAGAACTCGAGGATTATATCAGCAATGCCAAAGTCAATGTGGACATTTTGGAAGAATATGGTAAGAGAGCCGCAGAGTATAGTTCACGTAAAATGGACTTGAACCAAGCTGTTAATGAAAGAGATGAGATTAAGAAGATGAGTGAAGATTTGAAGAAGAAAAGATTGGATGAGTTCATGGAGGGGTTCAATATAATATCTGCCACTTTGAAAGAGATGTATCAAATGATCACAATGGGTGGTAATGCCGAATTGGAATTGGTTGATTCGTTGGACCCATTTTCCGAAGGTATTTTGTTCAGTGTTATGCCACCAAAAAAGAGTTGGAAGAACATTTCCAATTTATCAGGTGGTGAAAAGACATTAAGTTCTTTAGCATTGGTGTTTGCCCTACATCGTTACAAACCTACGCCGTTATATGTGATGGATGAAATTGATGCTGCTTTGGATTTCAGAAACGTTTCCATCGTTGCCAACTATATTAAAGAGCGTACCAAGAATGCCCAATTTGTCGTTATCTCTTTGAGAAACAATATGTTTGAATTGGCGCAGCAATTGGTCGGTATCTACAAAGTGAACAACATGACGAGAAGTATCACCCTACAGAACCGTGATCTTCTAGATCGCAGTTGATCAATTAATTGTGTTTTTGCAGTTTTCAGTTCGTATAGACTTGTAATATTAAATTCTTGTTATTCGGTTTAAATCACGTACTTGTATCGTTATATACTCCGACTATATCCGAAAACCGAAAGCCCTCATTGCGATTACTCAGCCGATGAGGTGAAATGTGAAATCAGCAATAATTAATTACGAGATAAGTTGAGATCGATGGCGAGACATTGCCATTTCTACTGGACGTTGAAAGACTTGTTGAGCTGCTGGTTTACTGGGTTTCGTTAGCTGAGATAACCATAAAGATACAGGCTAGATTGGCTGTCTTACAAGTATCTCGGAACCACCAGGTTATTTACTAGTGCAAACGTCTTGAACTGTGTGACTGTGGAGATCGTGGATAAGTATATACAAGATGGAATCACCAGATAAGGACAACTGTTCCATGACAGAGACATCCAGACTGTTGGATAACGATACGATCATTGAGACTGCTGCTATTGACGTGTTTGAATCTGTGATTACTGATCAAGATGATCCTACTGAAAGTGAAGATATTCGGTTGTTGAGAGAAGAGAGACTAAACCATCAGATGCAAAAATGGTACAATAGACCCACGGTTTTCATAATGTCACTTGTGCTATTGTTGAACTTCACATCTATGGGTGTTGCTATCAGTGCAAAGATTGTTATGTTGTTACAATTGATCTGTGGAGATTTACAACGTGCCAATACTGCAATGACGAATTGTCATGACCCTAAAGTGCAACAAGAGTTAGGATCATTACAATCCAAAGCGATGTTTATCACTGGGATTGGTGCCTGTTTGCTAAGTGGTAAGATGGGTGAGTTGAGTGATCGGTATGGACGGAAACCTGTCTTGCTTTTCATTGGTACTTGCTTATTTATTGGGAAATGCCTGAGCAATTATTTGTTGAAACCTGGTATGCAGTATCATAAACATTGGTACTTGTTTGCCATTGTCATTGAAAGTCTTGGTGGTGGGAGTCCAGTGATTATTAACGTTGCCAGTAGTTATATCACTGATATCGTGGAGCCACACAAGAGAGTTGTCTCTTTGGGATTCATGATTGGTGCGTTGTATGGTGGGTTTGCCATTGGTCCATTGTTGGGATCGTTCATTATCAAGCAATCAGGTGGTCAAGCAATGTCCGCCTTGTACGCCGAATTGGTGTTGTTAGCATTGTTCTTGATGGTTATTCTGTTTTTGGTCCCTGAATCAAGATCACAAAAACTTAGAAGAAAATCACAATCTTCGTATACGAAACGTAAGGCCAGTTTTGCCTCCATTTCTTCTGATTCTGATGATAATTGTGCTGAAGTGAGAGCTAAATTACATGATTCTTTACAACTTTGGAGAGTTGTTGATGTTTTCCGTCCTTTGAAATTGCTTTGGATCCCCAAGCATCGTTTCCAAGGTTATAAGCCAAGAATCAATGCTATGATCCTAGTGTTTTGTGATAATTGCTTAAACATGTTGGGACAGGCAATCGCGTCTACAATGATGCTGTATGCTACATATACTTTTAACTGGGGGTCTGATAGCATTGGATTCTATCTCTCCGTTGTTGGTGTCACCAAGGCGTGCTGTCTCTATTTCGTGGCACCAGTGTTGCTACACTACTTGAGGAAATGGGTACCATCCAAGACGGATAGTATTGATACATTGGATAAATCACTAGTGTTTTTCGCCTTGTTTTTCGACTCTTTGGGTCCATTAACCATTATTTTAGCAACTAATGGTAATATGCTGTATGCCTCTGCGGCATTCGCCTCATTGGGAGCACTGGGTGGTCCAAGTATCCAGAGTGCTATAGTGAAGTACATTCCTGAAGACAAGTTTGGTGAAGTTTTCGGTGCGATGGGTCTTGTCAAGAGTGGTATTTTAACTATTGGATCACCATTGTTCTTACAGATATACTCCAAGTCTGTGGGCACACTGCCAACACTGGTATTCTGGGTGATATTCATCTTATTTATCACTGCTGCTATATCTTCATTGTTCCTACAGACACACGATTCGTCATTGGATGCTGTTTCTGTACATAGCAGATCCAACTCCAACGTGAACAACTACAGCTCCATCCAGCAAATGAGACGTGACTCGAGCAGACACTGAATTATTTACCTCTAAATTACGATATTTTGTATATTAATTGTACAATTAATTAATGGTTATATATTATATCTTATTGTGCTTTGTCAGCGATTACGTAACCGCCACCAAAATCAACCTTTTGGGTTATCACAGCGTGAGGTGTTTTGACATCACCAAATTTAAAAGGCAGCAAAATTACCAGTGGAATTTGTTGAGTATTTGATGCTGTTGACTAGGTAAAAGCCATGGGTGCCCTACAAGAGCTGGTACAAGGGCTGTTCGAGGACCACCAGGGATGGTTTCTCACGGCGCTGAGCTCCATAATGTGTGTGATGGGTGCAGCCATCATCTACTTGGATGTGCTGATCAGGTTCTTCAACAGGAAATCGAGTTTTGATATCAAGAGCAACGAGAAGTTTCTTATATGTGGGTTCAGCTTGAGCAGTGGGTCCCTGCTGTTCACGTCTTTTTACAAGCTGTTGCCAAAGGGTCTAGAGTATTTCCAGGACGCTATCAAAGTGGATCAAGAGAGAGAGAATACAGAGCAAGAGCATGGATCCGCTTTCAAACCAAGCTTAAGCTTGATGATCTACTTCTTCATCGGTGTCATTAGCTGTGAGCTTTTAAACTACTTGATCCATAGATTCACTAGCAAGAGTATTGTCCATTGTAACCATAGTGGTGATGGAGACTCTGAGCATAGCCATGGATCAGACGATGAAGAACATTCCCACAGTCATAGTGGTCATTCTCATGGCCATTCACATTCCCACTCGTCATCAAGTGAAGATGATGAAGATGATAAACAAGAAAATGAACATCAACATGCTCATACACATGGCCATGGTCATAATCATGAACATGAACATGAACATAGTCACGCTGGAACATCGCACAGCGCTGCTCATTCTTTGTTATCAGAAGACTCTGGCATTCCTTCATATGGATCAAATGATCAAACCACTCCACTAATTGTCACCGAAACAACCGCTGTGGTGCAACCATCAGCTACTGATTCCACTGAAGTTAATGTTAGACCTGTGGTTGTCCAGAAGAAATCCTTTTTCGACCTGGCTTTTGGTAAACTTGCAAGAAGAGGCTCCAGATCACAATGCATTGGTATCGATGACGAAGACTGTGAAGGTGTTGCCGATTGTATCAATGACGAGTTGACAAATAATGTTTCTAATGATTTACACAATTTGAATTTCTACAGAGGGTTATCTGTGGCCAAATCCAAGGCTTCATTAGTCGCATACACTACAAGAACCAAGAGATTTGCCTCTACAGGTGATATTGAATCTCATCCCGAGGAGTTCCAACGTGCTCTTGAGGAACAACAGCAACCTTTGTTGCAAACTGCAGAATTGACTCCATTAAACAATATCAGATTAAGTACAGAGCCAAACTTGGATCAACATCAAAAGCATAAAGATGACCACCATCATCAAGTTAATACTCCAATTTCGAAATTGTTGGCCATTGGCTTACAAACATGTCTTGCATTAACATTACATAAATTCCCAGAGGGGTTCATAACATATGCCACCTCGAAGGCGGATCCTAAATTAGGAATCTCCATTTTCCTTTCATTAGCTATTCATAACATTGTGGAAGGGTTCAGTATGACATTACCACTATACCTGGCCTTCAACTCTAGATTAAAGGCATTTTCAATCTCATTTTGGCTAGGTGGGTTCAGTCAACCTATAGGTGCCCTGATTGCCTATTTCCTCATTGGAGGCCGTGAAATTGATAAGAATGAATCGTTCTACGTGTTTGGGATCCTAATGAGTATCACTGCAGGGTTCTTATCAGTGATCAGTTTGCAATTGTTTGCCAGTTCCATTAGTTTTGGTGGGAGGGCAAACACTGTGATCAAGTGGTGTCTAGTTGGTGTGTTCATCATTCAGCTTTCAAACACTTTGACTGATTACAACACCTGAGATAACCCTTGATATTTAATACCCCCCTGATGAGAATTTATAGACTTTTCAATGTTTTTTAGTTGTAAAATAGCTCCATTTAATTGCTAATTAATTGAATTTCTGAAGTAGTTGCTTATATGTTTACGTAATCACGACGCCAAAACGCGATTATTTTTATCGCGTAGTATAAAGAAATCAACTAGAAGGCAAATAACAATTGTACTCAGCACTGAAATTGTAAAACAACACCCCAAGATGTCAGAACACACCACTCCAAGAATCGACGGATCACTACTGGAACAATACGCCAACAGAACGGTGCGTGTCATCGGGAAAGTCGAGGCCGTCGAGGGATCCAATGTCAAGCTATACACACCAAGTGAAAGCTCAAATAATTTAACAATAACCGTCACCACTACACCTGATTTGGAGTTCCAAACCGGTGTATGGTATGAAATCATCGGGAGAGTGATGGATAATATGTCTGTGAGAGCCATTGATATTCAGAATTTTGGTGACAACATAAATGAAAAAGCCGTTGCTGGGTTGGTGAAATATTCTCACAAGGCATCAGAGATTTTTTATGATTGAATGAATTGGTTTTAAAAGAGTTCATGTTACAGTGTACGTGTGGCTAGGCTACTATACGATTACAATATGGTTCTACTTGCTTTGTAGGTACTTGATTTTTTCATCTATTAAAATAATTAAGTAGTGGAGAATACAAAAAGAATATGAGAAGTCGAAAGTCAATTGGAGGCAGACGACGATTCTGTTGTGAAGGTTTGCAAAATAGGTGCTCTTCTTGGTCTTGTTCTTGGATCATACCAACCAACACCAGCTGGGTGTGGTGCTGGACTTGCATAGTTAGCAGCAGAACTCATAGTGTATGACCAACCAGGTGTGATAGTTTGTGAAACACCAGTAACTGGTCTAATTGTAGAGAAATAGGAAACTGAAGAGGTCTTGTGTTTTCTGGACCATGTCTTTGCAGTGATTTTAGAACCAGGTTGGGTTTGCATTGGCGCATATCTGGTCAATCCGGTTTGTTCAGTGTAAGGAAGACTAAATGATCTTGACAATTCATCTGCAGACATTGTTGTTGCCTCGCCCGTGGCATCTAACGAAGTTTGTCCATCTGGTGGCACAGGGTCTGATTTACTAGCATCAACATCACCAGTCATACCTTGTAATGTGAATCTTTGTGAATAATTGATTGTAAACCCACCAGTCTCGGTCTTTGCATAAATTTGAATGAAATATGAACCATCAGAACCAATTGAAGCTGGAACTTCCAATGTGTAAGAATCATCAGTAATGTCACTATATGAAATTTTCTTCAAAGTCTTGATACCGTTAATATCACTATTTGTACCAGTACACAAAGTGAAACTCAACTCTTTGAAATCAGTGATTGGTGGTTTAGCACGGGATTCATGCCAGTCAATTTCAATTTTAACAGAGTCACCATCCACAGTGAATGTATCATCTTTGAGAGGTTTGGAAATCGAAATATCAGCAGTGACAATAGATAGCAAGAATGGTAGGAAAATCCAATTCGTGAACTTCATGATTGTGTCAACAATTATATTGTGTATATTTACTCTATACCAACAAACAAACAAACTAAAGAAAACAAACAGTGTGCACTCTCAAAAGTATTTATACATTCTACTGCTGCTCATCCTTAAAATATTCTTGTTAATGGGCACAATTTCCTCGTTCTTTGTCTAATTTCGTATTTCACTCATGTCAAAATGATCGGCCCTAGGTTAATAATTCGTAGTAATAGGCTTCTTGCCCAATTGGGAAACAAGCTTCGTAGCACTTTGTTATAGACAGCAGTGAACACAAAGTATAACAAGAGTAGTGAGTAGCTTCTAGTGTGGATTAAGTTAGACCATTGTGCTTTTTGAGGCTTCTTTAATTGAGAATTTAGCTGTTCTTTAGAGCTTCTCGACTCTCGGGTATAAGCGGGTCGAACGTTAAAGCGAAGAGAACAATACTACTGGAGACTGGGATCATCAATCACGACGAGAAGTTTCGAGTCTCAAGCTGATCCTAGGTCATGTGATTGTTATGTTGAGTTTAATTGAGGCTGCTGATCTGGGGTCTCATGTTAGTGAAATTAATCTTATAACAAGAGCTACGCTACTCTATACTTAGCTTATCAACCACCTGAAAAATAACATGAAATTGTAATGAAACGAACTAAATATATAAAAAAAAAATGTGGGTTTATAATCTGATCTATTCTTTATGCTGATGAGGAAGAAGCTTGATTTGCTCTTCCCTGTGTGGATAAGGAAGCTGATTTCAACTTAGATTTTGGGTTATACCAACCGACAACAGAAGGATCTGGAGCTGGACTAGCATAGTTCACAGCGGAACTGATTGTGTAAGACCAACCTGGGGTCACTGTGGATAGGACTGCAGGATTAGATTTGATGGTGGAGAAATATGTGACGGCTGAAGTTGGGAATTTTCTAGTCCAGCCTGATTTGGTGATAGCAGTACCTGGTTGAGTTTGCATTGGAGCATATCTTGTCTTACCAGTTTGAGAAGTGTAGAAAACGGTGAATGAGGCAGATGTGTCAACCCCTTCGGTGGATGTAGCTGTACCAGAGTCAATAGAGGTTTGACCACTTGGTGGATTACCTGAACCACTAGCAGCAACGGTACCAGTCATACCACTTAATGTGAATCTTTGAGAATAGTTGATAGTGTAACCACTACTTGTTGTAGCGTAGACTTGGATATAGTATAACCCGTTTGCACCTGCAGTGGCTGGAATGGACAAGTCGATGGAGTGACTTGACACGGCACTGGCACTGACTTTACTCAAAGTGGTTAGCCCATTGATATCTGTGTTTGGACCAGTACACAATGTGAATGTATATGATTCGATTGTGGTCAATAATGGTGTAGCATTGGATTCTTCCCATGTTAACGTGATGGCTACACTACCACCATTAGCAACATATGTTTTCCCACTGACTGGAGATGAAACTGAAACATCACCAGCAACGTAGGTGATGAGTGCTAGGATGTAGTAGACGATTTGGTATTGCAATAGCATATTCTAATGAGGTGTGGTGTAGCTTCTAGTTTGTCAACAATGTATATGTCCCTGTCACTATTTTAAAGGAGAGATCTATTTTTATACGGGATCAAAAAAAAGATGATGGAAATGAGTGGTGGTGGATCTCTATTTTTTTGGTGATCTCTAGTAACTAGTGACTTGTTATTCTCTCTGTATGGATGATTCCAATGTGACCAGTACCAGCTAAAGCAATGTCTGTATCAACAAATTGAATTCAGGTACAAATTTCAAAGCTCGATCTGTTTGAAGATTCAAACAAAAATTCCACAGCCTTTAAAAAAAATAAAAAAAAAAAAACTTTAAGATTAAAATTTAAAAAAAAAAAAAAAACGGAAACAGAAACTTTTCGCGCGTTCATTACGTAATAAAATTGAGATTATTACGTCAGCAGAAAAATGAGAGAAGATCCGAGGGCGGGTAATCTTGGTTTGCAGCCCTGGTTTAATTTGCCCGCGAATTTTTTAGGCGCGAATTCGATCTGTGAAAATGCTGATTTTTCACGTATTATACTAGTATTGATATATGATATTATAGTATTGATCAAATCAGAAGCAGATTATCCAAAGATCACAACCCAGCAACAATGTTATACTTGAAATCCATGCTAAAAGTCATAGACAACTCCGGTGGTCTAATGGCAGAATGTATCAAAGTCTTGAGAAAGTCTCCAAAGAACTATGCCACTGTCGGTGACAAGATCGTTGTCGTTATTCAAAAAGCCAGACCTGTCAACTCCATGATCACTGGTGCTTCGGCCTCAAACAGAGTGAAAAAGGGTGATATCGTCCATGCTGTTGTCGTTAGAACTAAGCAAAACGTCATCAGACCAGATGGTACCGTTATGAAATTTGATGATAATGCATGTGTCTTGTTGAATAAGAATGGTGAACCTTTGGGTACAAGAATCTCATCTGTGGTGTCTAGACAATTGAAAGATAAAGATTTTAACAAAGTTATCACTTTGGCTCCAAAAGCTGTTTAAATCAAACTCCAACTTCTTTTGTTAATGTCCAAGACTACAACTACATCACATCTATACTTATAGAAACTTCATGACTCATGTATATATATATAACTTATTATCAAAATAAATCATTTACTTTTGGGAATTATGTCTTTGTAAATGATTGCACTAAACCATACAGCTTATCAATAACAATATCACTCTTGGCTTTGATTTGATCATTATAATTAATTAGCTGTTCATTGGATCCCCCATCATTAGTATCAGTATTCCGATATTTCAACAGTTCAAAAGTAGACCCAACAATCGTTTTCAATTTTACAATATTCGGATCGTTATAATTCGTAGAGATCATTCGAGATATTTGATCTTGTAACTCAAATTCCGCTTCTTCAATATCTGACCCAAGCATCTCTGGAGATGAGGGTAAATCATGCATAATAGGTGTAGATTGATCATTCCCAATGCCCAATTGGAATTTGCGTTCTGTGTATTCATCATCCTCCGGTGTAGGTAGATACTTGAAGCTGTTATAACTCGTATTGGCTTGTGTGTGTATATTTGCAGGAGCATGACGTTGGTGGTTCCCATATTGTGTGTTGGAAGAATATGCTTGATGTTGCTGTTGTTGATCTTGTATATGATTTTGGTTCGACATCTGGCTCTGTAGCTCTTGAAGTTGACCTTCGATATCTCTATTGATATTGGACAATTCCATCATCTTTGAATCAATTTGGTAGCTTAACCCATCGCTCATTCTCAGAGCTTCGTTAATTCTATCGATCGATTGGGTAAATAACCTTTCCTGGTCCGAATCTTCACTGGGTATAGCTTCTTTTTCGCTCTCAGTGGTGAGTATATCTTGGGAATTCTGGTAGTTGTCACTATTGTTCGGATAGGATTTCTCCTCCTGTATATTCCTTCCAATGTCCATATTGAACGACTCAAATTCGCTAGAGCCTTCATCAAATGAGCTTCCAGGCATTATCAAACAAATGGACACTTCAGCAATTGTCAGCTGTTCTGTCCTTTGTTTTTAAAGTGGAAGTGATTGTCCTCATCTCCAGAGCTTTTTTCAATGGAATTTCTTGACTCTGTACATAACAAACAGTGCCAATAAGAACATCACCACAAAGCAAGTAGACTACAAATGGTTCTCCAAATTCTGGAATTCAATGAGTCAATAAATAAGTTTGTTCGTATACAAATAAATAGATGATCATAAGAAATAGAGATATAGACATTTCTCATTGGTGTTTTTGTCTTTGTAAAAACTGCTCCAATTGCTCTTCAAAAAGACTTTCCTTGGTTCTTGAGTCTGAGCGAGGTTTTGCAGCTGAGTTTGGACCAGTATGCTCCAGCTCTACATCTCCTCCATCTTCGTAGTTTCTATTACTTTTCATTGATGACTAGAGCTCAGGTTAATAAGTCATAAAGAAAAATTGGGCAATAAAACAAAGAGAATCACACATACTCTTTTTGGTATCACAATCTTCGTTTCCGCTACGGACAGGTAATTTCCCAATGTGTCCAGGAACTCATCATCCACATTGTAGTTCTTTCTGATCTGGTCCCGAGTATGCTCCTTCATACTACTGACTATATTGCACAGTGTACTTGGATGTACTGTCTTGTTGGTTTTAGTAGGATCAGAACTCTTCAGCAGTTCCTCCTCTCTCCTCTTTTTGTTTCTCAGTCCAGTCAGCGTAGCACTCTGTGGTGTTCAGTTAGTCTTTCTGGTCAATACGATACTTCTAATAATACTCACATTCTGGTCCAATTTCAAAGGTATCTCTTCAACTCGTAGCTGCTTGATTTTGTCAGCATTTTTGTTTCTGATGTCGCTTTTTCCAGACCCAGTGTGCTCTTTCTCATGTTTGGAATCCTTTATATGATTAACTGTGTTCTCGCTCTGTTGTTGAAGAAGAATATGAGGTTTATTATGCTTCAAATTAGTCGATGCCCTTGTCACGGAAGCTGTAGGAAGCTTTCTTGTTTGCTTAGAAGCTGCACTCCCCATTCCTTTGGTTTTCTGGTGATATCTGAGCTCAATATAAGGTGACAAACTTCTCTCAATGGCTAGTCAACGCTATATTATCTCAGATCTCGCTTTGAGCATTGATCGTGAATGATGAGGGGGGTTCCAAATAATTTGAGACCCCGGATTTAACAAATCTGGAAGGATCACGTAAGCTATTATGTAATACTTCCCCGTCTAGGGTATTGAGCTAATTTACTACAAATAATAGTTATATATGACACTTTAAAAGGTCGCTGTGACTTCTTAAAGGCTCAAACGTTTCCATTCTATGTCTCAAAGACCTGAAATTCGAATTTTAGTTTTTTAAAAAGATTGAAAATATGCAGAAAGTTTGAATACTGACATTTTGCACCTTGTTATTATCCATTAAAGATTTTATTTGATCTCGAGTACCATGTGTATTTCATAGGAATTTGCCAGCTCTGAATCCGTAACACAGCATGGAGTACTAATACAGCAATACACAGGCTTGCTAATACTGCTTTTCAGGTGTTTGAGAGGGAAAAAGCTACTGAAAGATATTGAATTACATAATCATAATAAACCAGTGTGGTAACATCATGATTCGTGATCCAGTATATATACCGGGAAAATAGTATATACGTAAAGGAACAATTGGTGAACTCAGTATAGATTTTCCACTTGGAAGTTTCCACAGTATACATGTTGTGTATTTTAGAACAGGCGGCCTTGGATACATACGTCTCTATACAATTTGAACTCTACTACACTACAGCACTTTACGATAGAAGCGTCCAGTTCGTTAATTGTAATAAACATCTTTCACATATGTAGTAACCATTCTGATTGCACTCAATTTCCATGCCATCAATTGAACTCCCCATATTTCTTATTCAGCACTTGATACTGTGTCATGACTTCAGTCATCATATCTTTCAATTCACGAAGACGAAGATAAACAGACTCATCAGTTTCCAACACTGTTTTGAAAGTATTCATATTATCATCTGATCTAAAGATATGACTCAAGTTTTCCTCATCCCTTTTAAACCTCTTGTTCAAATATTCCAATAGATTTTCCCTTTCGAGAAATGCCTGGTTTTGGAAATCTTCAAATTGTACTCTAAACCTTTTCCAATCCGCAGATGATTGAATGTTAATATTGGGCATTTGATACTCGTAGCGTGGTGGATTTTCAAGGGCCAAATCATCTTTTGTCAATGATTTGACATGGAATTTCTTGGATTTTTTCACTTTTTTACCAGATTTCAAGTCTGAGTTGGATTCATCCAAGACGTTGGATATGTCATTCATGTTGAAATTACCATTCGTTTGTGTTAGAGGTGTGGTTTTCTTCATTTCTTCAAAGTCCATTGATGAATGTTTTGGTTTCTTTCTGGCATTCTCGTGATCCTTTTCCTTGAACGAGGAAGGATCGATTTCCACCAGATCATCATCGTCATCATCATCATCGTTGTCATCACTTACTGGTATTTCAGTAGAATCATTATCATTATCATGGATCTGTTCCTTCTTGACATGTTTTTCATCATCAATGTCAGGTTGGTAGTCAACTTGTATCTCTTCCTCCAGAGTGGTTCGAGGTGTACGACCAGATCTTGTGCGGTAAGCATCAGGTTTAACCCATGTACGATTATAATAATAACCCGGTGATCTGTTTTGTGAAGGTATACCAGATCTTCCGTTCTTGTTGACACGTTTATTCTGAGTGTTGATGTTTCTAGGTGTGGATTTGTTGTTGATATCAATACCATTCATTTCAAACTTCAGTGGTGCAGATAAATTAGAAAAAAGTTCTGCAATGTTGTTCACAGGATTGGTGCTTGAAGATGCAGGTGGTGGTTTAGGAGATGCGGTTGAAGTTGAAGCTGATGGGGGAGATTGGGAATTGTAATGTGGTGACTTTTTGGAAGGTGGTTGTTGTGGTTGATGCGGTGGTGTGTAAGAGGAATTCTTGAAGCTTGTTTGTTGTTTTTGCCAGGACTTGGGCAGGGGATTTGTACCCATAGATGATATATTGGTTGGGGTATATGTGAATTTTGTTGCTGGATTTTCACTATGTGGTGGTATAGGAACATTTCTTGCAGGTCCACCACTTGAAGTGTTGAACTGATTGCTATGTGGTGGCATTGTAGGGTTCGGTACCCTTGAGTTGTCTGTTTGTGTAGATCCATTTGTGTATGGTTTAGCACTTGGAGGGACGAAAGCTGCACCTGTTCTATATTGTCCCGTACCATTTGGATTGTTCAAGTTTGGAGGCTCTCCAAATGTTTTCTTCCCTGCTGTGAAATAAGCCCTTGTATTGGAAAATGTATCAGTTCTTGTTTGGTTTCTTCTATATGCAAAATCGAAATCATCCTCTTCATATCGGTGAGGAGGTCTTTGGTATCTATTGTTATTACTATTGGGCTGTTGGAAATGCGGAGGCTGCCTCGAATGCGGTGGCGGTGGAGGTGGAGTTGCTGTGGATGTATATGTATGGAATGACTGAGGTGTAGCGTATGGATTGAACATTGGATGTGGAGCAAAATGGAAAGGCTGTGATGGGTTTGCAGAAGGTGGTTTCACTGGGACTGCCAATGTCAGGTCATACTGTCTTCGCTTTGCCGGATCAGACAATGTGTTGTAGGCCTCAACAATTCCCTTGAATATCTCTGCACTGGCCTCTGACTTGTTCTTGTCTGGGTGGTGCTTCAAAGCGAGCTTCCTATATGCCTTCTTGATCTGGTCTTCACTGGCGGACCTCTGAACCGCCAACAGATCGTAGTAGTTTTGCATTGTTATCTTCCTGTCTCAAGCAGCAGCAGCAGCAGCAGAACAACCTAGCGCACTCAATTGACAGCTGTTTCTGGCTGTTTCTGGTCTTAAGAAAGTTGGTTGATTCTAGTTGTAATTGTTTATGTTTTGGTTTTTTGATTGAAAGCCCGCACTTTGAATTATTCTGATTACGTAATATTTTGACACGTCAGATACGTCAGTCACGTGTGACGTATCACAAGTGACGTATCCGACGTCTGACTTTTCTGATGACGTAATCAATTTTTTCCGATTCTTCGACGTGATTTCCAAAAGGGAAAGGAATTTGGAGCTCGAGTTTTGAGCAAGAAACGACAAACTACTGCAAAGAACAGCACCAGAGAGGGACAATTGAGACACTGGAGAGGTACTGGATACCACTGCATTCACTGGACAACCATCACACACAAGGCAATCGCAATTTGTAAGCGTACAAAGCAAAGACAGAAACAGAGAGAGATCCCACTACTGGAGAAGCTGAAGCTGAACCTCCATTATTACAACGAACAAACCAACCAACCATGTACAATCCATCCAACGACAATGACCAAAATTCGAGCCATAACAATCCTCCGCAGCAGATAAAAGTGCCCATTATGCAATTGGTTCCCGAAGTCGGGACAGCATCGCCTGTTAGCACTCCAGGAGCTGCAACGTCTACAAATAACATGCCTTTTTTACAAAACGATTCTCGTCAGGCATCCACAGTGAGTCTTGCATCGAAACTACCTGCTAAATCCACCATCTCAAAGGGGAAATACTCACTGAATGATTTCCAAACCATGAGATCCTTGGGGACTGGCTCGTTTGGTAGAGTTCATTTAGCGAGATCAGTGCATAATGGCAGATTCTATGCTATGAAAGTGTTAAAGAAAGAACGTATCGTCAAGATGAAACAAGTGGAGCATACAAACGACGAGAGGAAAATGCTGGCAATCGTGGAACACCCGTTCATCATAAGGATGTGGGGCACGTTCCAAGATTCTAGATCCGTTTTCATGATTATGGACTACATAGAAGGTGGTGAACTATTTACACTATTGAGGAAATCTCAAAGATTTCCAAACCCTGTGGCAAAATTTTATGCTGCAGAGGTGTGTTTGGCATTGGAATATTTGCATAGTCATAACATCATATACAGAGATTTGAAACCGGAAAACATCCTGTTGGATAAGAATGGTCATATTAAATTGACAGATTTTGGGTTTTCGAAAGAGGTTAAAGATGTCACATATACTCTTTGTGGTACACCAGACTATATCGCACCAGAAGTTGTTGCTACGAAACCATATAATAAATCCGTTGATTGGTGGTCTTTTGGGATCTTGATCTTTGAAATGTTGTCCGGTTACACACCTTTTTACGATTCGTCTCCAATGAAAACATATGAAAACATCTTGAATGGACAATTGAAATATCCAGATTATTTCCACAAGGATGTCCTAGACCTTTTACAAAAATTGATTACGAAAAACCTTTCTGAAAGATTGGGGAATTTGCAAAATGGAACAGAGGATGTTAAAAACCATCCATGGTTTTCCGAAGTGATATGGGAAAGATTACTTTCAAGAGATATTGAAACACCTTATGAACCTCCAATCACTGCAAACACTGGTGATACTTCACAGTACGATCGTTATCCAGAAGAGGAAATCGATTATGGTTGTGATGGACCAGATCCATATGAACAACTATTTAGAGATTTCTGAACCCTCACTTCAACGCATTATTAACGCCCCCCTTTTAAACTTTTGAACAAAAAAACCGTCCTATTTTCAGTTTTTCCAAACCTTCATTTCACTTGATTGGTTCAGTTTAGTTGACATCAAACCGAATCAATCCTATTCCATTGTTTATAATGTCATTTTTATACTTTATATTTCGTAAATTTAATCCAAAGTCTGTTAGATCATCTACAATATTATGCGTACGGCCATATGTGAAGGTAAATTAAATACATATATTAGAAATGGAAATCCAATTGAGCAGCTTCACAAAGACCAGTCTTTTGAATCCACATGGATTTCAATAAATCTTTGGTGGTTATTCTTGTTCTTGGGTTTGGATCCAACATCGAATACACCATCAATTTTCTAGATTTATAATACGGTCCAGAATTCATGCATTCAATAGGTTCAAATCTCCCCATTTTCCCCTCTTGCTGAGGTCTTCTTTCCAAGTATTCCATATAGAGATCATCACTTGTCTTTGCCACTTCCCAGACGTATCCACCAGTGTTCATTGTCAAATAAACGACACCCAATGACCATACATCGGCACATCTCGGGTCATATTCTTTAGCAACAAATTCTTCAGGCGCAACATAAGGTTCAGAACCACATGCACCAGAGTTGAAATGACATTCTTTTTCCCAAGCTGTTCTGAAAACGGCACTTGTCCCAAAATCAGAGATTTTGGCAACACCAGCAGTGGTTAACAAGATGTTTTCAGGTTTTAAATCACAGTGAGCAACACCTTTTGAGTGCATATAGGAAACACCTCTCAAGATTTGTTTCATGAAGCAATCAGCTTCGAGATAGTGGAGCCCTTCACCATCAACGGAGCGGATTAAAGTGTATAAATCACCACCTGCACAATATTCCATAATTTCACAATATGCCCCAGTGGAACTTTTCATCAAGTCTAATGTCTTGACAATGTTTATATGGTTTAAAGAGTTGGAAATGACAAATTCAGAGGTTAATCTTGTACTGAAATGGTTTGGATCTTCGTCATCTTTACGTTTCAATTCTTTAACAGCGTAGGAGATTTCCTTCTTAGTGGCTGAATCTGTCTTGGAGACGAGTTTGACTAAACCATAAGCACCTTTCCCAATTATCCCTTGAGGTCTTCCATATTTATCTGATAGTTTGTAACTTTTAGAATTGATGAATGGATCTTCTTCATTATTGATTTGTTCCACTAAACGGTTGATAAGTTTCAATTGGGAATCACCAATAGCTGCTGATCTTGGTTTGGACTCATCATAGTTTTCGCCATCCTCATCTTCACTGCTGTCGCTTTCTTCATCTTCATCATTAGAATCTGAATTATCATCTGCATCGGAGCCATCCTCTTCACTCAACTCTTCCAATTTACTGGATTGAATACTCAATCTTCTTTGGAAGTCGGATCTGTGAGCTTCTGGAAGCAAACTGAATGCAACTTCGTTCTTGATGGAGGTGGAACTCTTGCGGAAGAATCCTGACAAGATACCACTAGAGTTTGGTAATTTTTCCATAACTTTACGTGGTCTCAACACATGTTCATGCTGTCCATTCTCGTAAAGCCTTACGGAGCCCACAATTGTGTTTGCATGTCCCAGAGTTGGAGGTGGGATGCTTGAAGATTTGACCTTGGATTGTGATCTCGAGCGGGCCATTGGTGTTGGCACCTCTGTAGAACGACCTCTTGGTTCACTTGACACCGAGAGAAATGCATTTGAGTGATTTGATTGGTTCGGTAGCGAATCCAATAGTTCATTATATGTATTTTCTGACCCTTCTTCAGCAAAAGTCGCCAGTGATGGTTTCCTTGCTGTTGATCCTGCCGAGAGGAACGCTGTGTTTTTGTTTTCCGGAAGCGACGTGATACTGCTCACAGTAGGTGAGACTGGAGTAGATGGCTTAGAAGGTGTCTGTTGCTGTTGCTGTTGCTGATGAGATGGTGGTGGCGACAATGATTTTTCCTTGAAAGGTTTGACACTCGTAGCATTCTTTTGCTTTGAATCGTGCTTTGCAAACAAATTCTTGAAAGAGGCTGACAACGAGTGTGTTCTCTTGACCTGTTTCGAGCCAGCCGAGGAGGGCTCGTCCGCTCTCGAAGACATGGACGAGTCTTTGGACATGCTGACCGACTCCTGCGACTTTGCTGCCTTGGATCCTCCGGACGTCATTGCTGAAAGACCCTTGTTCTGCGCGCCTTTGATCTGTGCTTTAAAATGTGGGTTTTGGAGAAGGGCTATTAGCCTATGCTCTGCTTAAGATCCACTTTTCTAGAGCTATGGCTAGAAGATCCGTAAGTGACTCAAGTCGACTTTAAACCAAAAGAATTTGAACTTCGTGGTGATTCGTTTTTAATTGGCGCTTGGAGCTTTTAAATATTTGCCTTTCGCTCTTGTTTTTTCAGGGCTGATTTATACACAATTGTTGTTGACAGTCAAGCGTTGGCAGCGTATATAAAGAGCCCTTTAATATTGAAATTCGAGATAATTAATTCAAAATTTAGGCAAAGAAAGACGAAGGCTAATTGCTGAATATATATCATTGGATTTAAATATGATCGGCCATCAATTTGATTCAGCTGTATACATACGTTATTACTTGTTCTTATATGAATCTGAAGATATAACATTTCAAATATTTATTAGGAGAATTAACATAAACGTCATAAAAGTACATACACCAGGACGGTAATAGTCCCGTGTATAGATTGAATATACATAATTCACAGTTTCAAGTGGAAATACCCGCAAGACCCTTGATGATATTAGCCAAAGGCGTGATACTTGCCATGATGACCATAATGGTACCATAGAGAACAAAAGCCAAACTACTCATGGCAGCAGCTCTAGGATCAATAGTCAACAGTTGCGCGGTGGCAATAGCACCACAATTAACACCCAGTGTGATCCCTCTAGTGACATAGTCATCTTCACGAATTCTTAAAACGTGTCTTCCAAAGACAAATTGACCAGTTAATGCACCAACAATCCCAGAAACCACAGTGGTAACAGCCATTAATGGAATGGACCCATCTAAAGCTTGAACGAATGGTGTACCTAGGGCTAAAGTGATAGATCTTCCAGCAAACCCTAGGGAACGTTCCGAAGAGATACCCATTTTGTAACACAATGGTGGATAAATGAAAAAGTTACCAAAAGCCATCAATAGGATTGGTAACAATAGGGCAACGAAATGTCTCTTTAGGTCATTTCTATAAGTGTACATTGGGATTGAAAGTGAGACGATGGAAACATCCATCAGTGTGGAGAAAACATCACCAGCACCTGGCCATTTGCCATTCCGGCGATGATTAAACAATTTCAAGTAGTTTCTTCCAGTCTTGTATTGTCTCAAAGTTTCCAAGAAATTTTCATGCTTCATTAATGAGAAAATGTAAAAAAAGAACCAAGAGAGCCCCACTGAACATAGGACAGGGTGTAAGAATTTCTTGTACTTGGCTGGTGGAACGTTCAACATGAAAATGAATGTTGCCACTGCGATGGATAAATGTAAAAACATTGGATATTCAATAGCGAAATAGATTGGTAAACTTGCGATAAACAGGAAAGTTAAGACAAGATAATCGAAATTTTTGAAAATGAATTCACCAATAATGATTTTGCGATCCGTTTCCAATGCTGCAGTTTGACTTAGCACAGATCTCTTGCAAAACAATAATTTGCGGCCACCATTTTTGAAACGAGCCTTGACACCTGGATTATTAGGTCTTTCTGGGTGTGCCACTGGAGATGGGAACGATGGGAACTCCAAGACTTGTTTCTCCTTATTGGTTTGCACTTCGACAGTGACAACATCGTCAGATCTGTTATCCAAGTTATTATCCAAATTATCATGAATACGCGATTGGTGTCTTGATAGACTCAAATTTCTTCTGAATTGGTCCTCGATGGAGTTTTCATCACCTCTTGGTAAATCGTTAACAATGTTTTCAGGATTTTGATGTAGAGATCTCATTCTTTCCAAGTCTGTAGAGTTGACGGAGCTTATGGACCCACGAGGAGTATCAACCAAGAGCTCATGCAATTCATGGCTACCACTGGCTCCACCAGCTTCTCCACTGTTACTGGTCACAGCGGTTGAGTTAGCATCTGAAGCGCCACCACGATTGAGCAGATGCTTCGAGTCCACTTCACTATCCTCCACCAAGTTCAACTCTTCAGCTCTCTCGACATTGGATCTTCTAGTGACTTTCAACAACTTTTGGATGGCAATGGTAAAATAGGCAATGATTGCTGTTGCAATGAAGTAACCAAATAAGAACACGGCGGCAATGGTCAGCGCCTCTTTAGCACTAATCCACGACGACAGCGGCAACGTGATGAACGCTGGAGTGAAGAAGATGTTGATCCATCTCAAGGAGAACCCAGCAGGGATCTCAATGAGCTTGACGATGGCTTTCGTCTTGCGATCACCCAGGACTTTCTGGCTGGTGATCAAGAAGATGTATAGCACCAACATGCAGGCAACAGAGGCTGGGAAGTTGATTGTTGTCAGGATGATGATCTCGTTGACCCCGTAGAGGATACCCAGCATCACCAGGATGCCCAGTGGCACTTTGATGTACGAGTCTATAATGTGTTTCTGGGATAGTTTGAAGCCCTAAAGCGTGGTTAGTATATGTATACCTAATACTTTTATCCTTATCTATAAAACTCACGATAACGGTACCTTGGTACAGGTCCTTCAGCAGCGTCGTAGTCTTTGTCATTGTCTGTTGGTCTTAGTCTTGTAGTAGCAGTTGTAGCAGATACGTAGCAGCACAGCGGTTCCGTGGGGGCATTCCACCTTTTATATATAAATGACTTTTCCTCAGTATCAGCAATGCTTAAATTAATTTAAAGCCTTTCATGACTTTTATCTTGAATCAGATCGTCGTTTGAACGGAAAGAGACTCAACGGTGCGCGCACAGTCACCAGAAACAGCAAATGGGAGCCTGGCAGCAGTGGGCCGGAAGCGTGGGACACAATAGGCAGATCTACATGGTAAACAGAGCATCATACTTTAATTTATTTTACTATGTACATGTTGTGTTACTTTCCCTCTCTTGGTGGTCTGTCAATGACGATTTGCTCGGCTTCAGAGGCCGCCGTCAGCCTGATAAAGCTGTTGAGGATTCTGGACTGGTTCTTGTTCTTGAGGTTCACTTGCTGAGATGCACCATTGTCTAGTAGTTGTTAGTAAATTATTGTGTACAAATAGTCTTTGATCTACTCACTGAACTCGACTTTGAGGAATGCTGGCACTTCTTCGCCCTTACCTGGCTCAGCTTCCACTCTGGTCACTATGATTGGCAAATCTGGATTGAAGAATTGCACTCTTGGTAAGTTCTCTCTCCAGAAGCTCCTATTCGATATAATGTGTTAATATAGACATGGATCCCCAGCTCCAAAATACCATAAGGATCACTCACTTTGCACCCATGTGACCATAGGCACCTGTTTTGTTGAACACTACTTGAACAGATTTCACATTAGATCCAACTTTGACTGATCCCGGACCACTCGATATTAGGTTGAATCTGGCCATCTGTCTAGAGTATCTAGAGATTGGAAGATTGCGGAAGATGGATGTAGAGGTGGACATGACGAATATACACTAGACTTCTCTCTCTCTCTATTTCAAAGCAGTTTCTTCCACCAGCTCACTAATCTTTGTATAGCGCTTTTAATGAAAGATATTTTTTACTTCGAAATTCGCGAAAAATATCTGCCATTTCACAACGGGCACAAAACTTTATAATAATCTTATTAACATACAAAAGAGCTACGGCTTCACCTGTAAATCAGCGTCAATCATAACCATGGTAGTACGCTTTTAGTACGCTTCGAGCAGTTTCAAGTAGCACTAGGACCCCGATTTTACACTGGACTACGGAGTCCGTTCTAGATGTGGGTTGTCTGATACTTGGAACTAGACATATTTAATCTCTATATGGCCAGACACTGAGCTGTTTGAGTTACTTTGAAATGAACCAAAGCTAGATAATCAGTCTTACAATTTGGGGAGATCACATGTATAGAAGCAAACACTAGAGTACTACGTTTCGTATAATGGATTTGAGACTGCTAATAGATTGTACATTGAAGCTATTGAACTTTAAATTACCAACTAAAAAAGATGCATTGTTAGAAATGAAATTCCGAAACTCAACTTCCAGAACTGGAATTGTCCACATGTTTCAGCCATTGGCAATTTGCAATTTGTAAATGTCAGAGGTGCACAAAGTTCTACTAAAACTGGCAAAAGACGTTTCTCTTCAATTAATGAAATCAGTTGTCCCTATCTAGTGTCTCATCATTCTGCAAAAAAATGAAACATGTGGCTTTCAGTTCCCTTTATTGTTCAAACTTACTCTACCAGCAAACTCATCATACACGATCACTTTGATCATTGATGTAAACAAAACAACCAGTGCACTTCAGTAGTGAAGAGTGGAAAAACTTTTGAGTTGTTTCTCTGAAAATTCAAGATTTTTGAAGATAATCCGAGGGTGGAAAAATGAGTGGGACACACCCTCGAATAACAATCACATATACTGTGTAAACATATAGGGCTTGACACTTGACACTACAATTAACACTATGTTCAAATTATTGTACATTGAGAGTCAAACTATGAGAAAGCTAATCCAATTCCTTCTTAGGGCCCTCCCTCTCCAATCTTTCTTCAATCTCCCTTAGTTCACGTTCTCTTTCTAATAACTCTTGCTTTTTCTGTAATAAATCTCTTTGCACTCTTTCTTCAAATGCTTTTAGTCTCTCTTCTTCTAATCTGATCTGTTCTTCACGGGCCAAATATGTGTCGTTATGGTTGTTTAAGCTTGGTGATCTGAATGATGTGTTATCCTCTTGCTTAACACTTGGAGATCTCAAATTGGCCTCATTGTCCAAACTAGAGGATAAATGATCTGGTAGTCCACCGCCACTTAATGCATCGGTTCTATATTTCTCATAGAGGATCTCATGTGTATAATCTTTCAAATCTTGTAAGTGACTAATCAATAGTAAGTTTCTCAAAATGACAAAATCGGATAATTCATGGTCCTCGATATTGATAAAACCCCATGGATATTTTCTACCTCTGATTGGTTCGCCATCAACTTCAAACACTTGGTTAGAACCGATAACAGAGAATGGGACGAGAGATCTCAAATAAGAGTTGGTGTCAATGGTTTCATTGTCGTCATTTTCTAAATCATATGGGAAATTATAATAGTCAATTGAATGAAATTTCAAATCTTCCAATATCAATTTCTTGTTCAGAATAAGCTCTTCACGTGTCAATGAATCTGATTTGGCAATGACTGGAATGATGTTGACCAAACCAGATAGTTGCTTCAACAATTGAATATCTAATTCTTTCAATCCATGTCCAGTAGGATTGATGAAATACAAGACAGCATGCACTCTAGAGTCTTTGAATCTTGGGTTTCTTCTAACTCTACTCTCCTCTAGCAAGATCTCATCGTATTGGTGTTTCAAATAGTCTGTTATGATGTTGAAACTTGTTGAATTGTCCAACGAGTCACCAAACCCAGGTGTATCAATGATGGATAGCAAGATCTTGACACCTTCGTTATCCTCTAGCTCGACAGTTTCCTCTCTCAAGTTGAAATCTCTTTCGGCAGAATCATCTGTTGGCAATGGGATCGTGCTGCTTGTGTCCACGACCTGTTGTCCACACAAACTATTTATGAATGTTGATCTACCAGTACCGGATTGACCAACCACCATGATGGTGAATTGGATACCCTTCTTCAAGGTCTTTCTCTTTCTTAGCGCAGCAGATGTCACCGTAACCATTATTGCAGACTATACCAACTCCTCTCCAGTGATCTGTCTCTAGTGTCTTTCCAGCGTTGTGCTTTGTTGTTGTTTCAACTCGTTATTTTCTGATCTTGAATAATTCCCAAAAAACGCGAAACTCTGGAAATTTCCTGGAGATCCGGGTAAAAATTTGAGATCCGGTCATTTCTGGCACGTGATCCCGGAAATTAATCGGTGATTCATCGTGAAAATATCAAAGCAGCTTAGAACCTCAAAGACATATGGAAAAGCTAGTGGTAGAAGACAGCGAAGAAAAGGACAAAATGGCTACTAGAGTTGTGCTTATCGATAACTACGATTCCTTCACTTGGAACTTGTACGAATACCTGTGTCAAGAAGGTGCGCAGGTGGACGTTTACAGAAATGATCAAATTACTATCGAGGCTATTGAAAAATTAGATCCAGATACCATTGTCATCTCTCCAGGTCCAGGTCACCCATTGACTGACTCTGGTATCTCAAGAGACACCATCAGGTATTTCGCTGGTAAGAAACCAATATTTGGGGTCTGTATGGGTCAACAATGTATCTTTTCGGTGTTTGGTGGTGAAGTTGGTTATGCTGGTGAGATTGTCCATGGTAAAACCTCTCCAATCAACCATGATGCTAAAGGTATGTTTAAAGACGTGCCACAGGGGATCGCAGTTACCAGATATCATAGTTTAGCAGGTACCAAAGGTACTTTACCAGAAGAACTCGAAGTCACAGCTAGAACAGACTCTGGTATTATTATGGGTGTTCGTCACAAGAAATATACCATTGAAGGTGTTCAATTCCACCCAGAAAGTATATTGACCGAGGAAGGTCATCGTATGATCAAGAACATCATCAGTATAAGAGGCGGTTACTGGAAGGATGAAGATGCAGCTGGAGCTAAACCAGTGGAGGAAGAAGTTACCAAACAGGCTAAACCATCCATCTTGGATGAAATCTATGCTAAAAGAAGACAAGACGTGGAATCTTTGGAAAAGACACCAGGTTTCACATTTGATGATTTAAAGAAAAACTTATCTTTAGGTTTAGCACCACCATTAGTGAGCTTCTATGACAAATTAAAGGAAAACTCACCAAAGACATCATTGATCGCTGAAGTCAAAAGAGCATCTCCTTCTAAAGGTCCAATTGATTTACAAGCCAACTCTGCAGAGCAAGGTCTATTGTACGCCAAATCTGGTGCATCTGCCATCTCTGTCCTTACCGAGCCACATTGGTTCAAAGGTTCAATTGAAGATTTAAGAAATGTTCGTCAAGCCATCTCATCATTACCAAATAGACCAGCTGTTTTGAGAAAAGAGTTCATCTTTAGCGAGTACCAAGTCTTGGAAGCAAGATTAGCTGGTGCTGATACCGTGTTGCTTATCGTCAAGATGTTGGATGACTCATTATTGAAAAGATTATACAATTACTCTGTCCAACTGGGAATGGAACCATTAGTCGAGGTTAGCTCCACTGAAGAATTTAAGAGATCCTTGGCCTTGTCTCCAAAGATCATAGGGGTCAACAATAGAGATTTACACAGTTTTAAAGTTGATCTGAATACTACTTCTAATTTGGTTTCTTTGACACCAAAAGATACGTTATTGATTGCATTGTCAGGTATAACTGGTAAAGAAGATGCCATCAAATACAAATCAGAAGGTGTTCATGGGTTCCTTGTTGGTGAAGCCTTGATGAGAGCCTCTGACGTTGGTCAATTTGTTAACGATTTGATTATTTGATCGAGATCTTGTCCATACATAGAGATTGTAATACAAGATTCATATAAACATTGTATAAATTGAAAAGCAAAGTTGTAATACACACTAGAAAAAAAAAAGCCCCACAGGCAGAAGAGATCTATATACTCTAATCTTTCTTAACAGTGACTGGTGAGTGGTATTTGGCAGTCTTGACGAATCTAACACCTTCAAACTTACCATCATTGATGATGTCTCTCTTGGTAACGAACTCCAATTCGACCAATTTTGGCCAGAAAACATATTGCATACCGTTTTTAGACATGTAACTGGCCGATGTCCCTAACACGGTGAGACAAGATGCTAACAAGAACAAGTTTTTAACACTAAAGATGGAACCTTTTGGGAACACAACAGCGGCCAAGAACAAGATTGAAGAGGCAATGAATATGTATGGAACTGATTGAATTAAAGGTGGTCTTTTATCTTCAAATGGAGAGTTGACTGCACCATATGGAGAGAAATTACCTAGGAACAAATCATAAGAATCTTGTCTTGGACCATCTCTCAAATTGTTTCTGTAGTATCTAGTGATAGAGTTCATCAAATCATTTAGGGCACCTTTCTTTGTACGTTTCCCTGTTCTTGTATAATCTGTCTTCAAGGCACCTGTACTTGAATAAGATTTACTTACAGCATCTGCGTTATCAGCCCAGATGTTTTGGAATTGGAATAATAACAATTTATCACTTTCCCAAATTGAAGCACCAGTTAGGATACCGGCAATTTCAAATTGTCTTTGTAAAACCCAGTGACCCAAGGTTGATTGAACAACGTTAGTTCTGTCAAGACAATCCATACAATTGGTTCTAACCACGGAAGTTTGTTCACGAACGATTTTCAACTCGTCACCGGTTCTAACTTCTTGATAGAAATTTGCACTGTCGAGACCTAGTTTGGCCAAATGTTCAATCAAGATCTTAACACGGTGCCATTTCAAAGAACGACATTCATGATGATAATCGAAATAGACATAATGTAATTTAGAATCACCTAGAGCATCGACAATGCTTTCATAAGCATTCTTCACAGGTTCTTCATAACCCTTTGAATTAACCAAGTTGACCAAGTAATTGTCGCCATATAGTTTGATTTGCTCATCGAAATGCTTTCTAGTTGCCTCCAGGGATGGCTCACCAATGTTTAGATCTGGCTTGTAATTCAAGTTATTGACTTCAGCCCAGTAAACAGGGACAGAACCTCTTGTTTGGATGTAACTGAACGTTTCATAACTTTTGTTTGTATTGTGGTAAATCAACAATTGTTCAGTTTCATTGTAGTTAGCAACGTTACCGTTGGCATCGATACCACGACGGAAGTATCTAGTACCTGCTCTAAATCTGCTTCTTCTTGTGATTAACCCAAATGATATTGGAGAGCCATTTGTTTGGGTATGGATAATGTTGGCGTAACCGTAGATCATTGGCACAATAAAAGAGTTAAATCTATAGTCTTCCGCGGCTTGTTCAATCAATTCTTCAGCGACGTAACGATTCCAGAAGAAACGGTCATCGGCCAATTGCCATAATGGTTTGATTGAACCCGTTGTGGCTGCGCTTCTTTGGTGTGAGTTTGTCAAATCATAAGTATACGAAAAGTACAATTGAGCATGATCAAGATGGAATTTCAAGAGATCCAAATATTTCTGTTCATCGTCATCTTTCAAGAAGGAGTTTGACAACGGCAAGACTTTGTATTCTGCAACTTTTGACACTGAATGTTGACGTATCTGACCAACGTCTTGAGTACTTGTAGCGACAATGATGTAACGAGACGAACGAAGTCTAATGACACCGATGATAGCAGCAATTGTGTTGATACCTGTGACTGGGAAGAGTTCTAGAATCGATCTGAGGTTAGTGGATATTCTTTTCAGTAAGTAAACGATTTGACTTCAATTGTACATACCTGGCTTCACTAATGAAGATCCGTTCAATCCAATGTGAAGCACTGCTTCCTGGTTCTGCGAGGACTTGAACAAGTACCCGTCGTCTGACTTGGCATAGAGAAGAGGAGACGCCATCTTTATAGCAGTATTATAGTCGATTCCCACACCGTTGTTGACGCTTTCCACTCGTTCAAATTGACCACTTTTACGGGTTTAAAAAGCAGATCGCCATAACCGCCCTTGTGAAATCCGGGGGTGGAAATGGCAAGTCATGTGACGAGATCTGGAAATGAGTCGGAATTGATTTGTATATTATCAGATTCAAAGGACATCAATATCAAATAACCAGGAATTGCCACTATTAATCAACGACAAATACAGCACAAGAAGAAGCCCAGGATGTCCAATTACAAGCTATCAGCAACTCTGGAGGGCCACGAGCAGGATGTCAAGGCCATTGTCTCGCCTTACAACGACACGATTGTGTCAGCGTCTAGAGACACCTCGGTGAAAGTGTGGACTCTTAACAATGGGGTTTGGACAGCTAATGATAATTTCTCCTCTACAGGGTTTGTCAATGCGTTGAGCTTCGATGAGAAGAATCAATTGGTAGTTTCAGGTGGTCAGGATAGACTCGTTAACGTGTCAGACTTGTTCTCCTCGGGGATTGATGCCAAATATGTGTTGATCGGCCATGAAGCTAATGTATGCTGCTTAGACACAGCGGGTGATGAAATAATTAGTGGTAGTTGGGATACCACTGCAAAAGTTTGGGTAAACAACCAGGAGAAGTACACATTGTCTGGTCACAATGCTTCTGTTTGGGATGTGAAAATATTGGGGAATGACCGTTATCTTACTGCATCTGCTGATAAAACTGTGAAACTATGGGAGGGCTCTAAAGAGATCAAGACTTTTATCGGTCATTCAGATGTTGTTCGTGCTTTAGCAGTATTACCTGATGGTACTGGATTTATTAGTGCATCCAATGATGGTACCATTAGAATTACATCTTTCGATGGTGACGTGAAGCAGATACTGCATGGACACGAGAGTTTCGTTTACTCGGTTAAGTTGTTGCCAAATGGTGACATCGTTTCCTCTGGTGAAGATAGATCCGTTAGAATCTGGAGAGATGGGAAACTTTTACAAGTTATTAGAGTGCCTTGTATTTCAGTATGGTCAGTTTCTGTCTTGCCTAATGATGATATCGTTGCCGGTGGTAGTGATAGTATTATTCGTGTTTTCACAAAAGACCCTTCTAGATTCGCATCTGAAGCTGAAATCCAAGAGTTCCAAAAATCTGTCGAAGAAAGCAGTATAAACTCTCAAACAATTGATGATTCTAAAACTGTGGGCCCCGAGGCATTACAAAGTGCTGGTTCTAAAGAAGGTCAAGTGATCATGGTGAAGACTTTACAAGGGATCATTGAGGCTCACCAATGGAGTGAAGGGAAATGGAACAAGATTGGGGAAGTTGTGGGATCTTCTGCAAGTGAGAAGAAAACGCTACACAATGGTCAAAAATGGGATTACGTCTTTGACGTTGATGTCAAAGAAGGTGAACCAGCTTTAAAATTACCATACAATTCAAATGAAAATCCATACACAGCTGCCACAAGATTCTTAGAGGCTAACGACTTGCCCTTATCATACACAGAGGAGATTGTTAGATTCATTACAACAAACACTCAAGGTGTCAACATCAACCAAGCGTCCGAAGTAGTTAACCCATACGCTGATAGCAGAAGTAAAATTGTTCCACATACTGAATATTTGGGATTTACAACCAATAACTCCAATGTCTTGATAAAAGGTATTGAAAAATTCAACACCACTGAAAAGACTTTTGATGCACAGGATTTGGATTTCATCAAGAATGCATTTGCCAAATTGGATGCACAGGTCTTATCCGTCACTGCAAATAAGATCGTTAACAATTGGGCAAACCCACTAGCAGGGTTTGATCTTTTGAGACTCGTTGCTCCAAAACTCGCTAGTGTTCCTGATGGGTTTGATAAGTTGGTTATCAAAGGCTTGAGTCAAGAAAGTCCTCAAGTTTTGTTCATGACTTTGAGATTCATGTCTAATGTATTTTTGAATGGAGTGTGGGGTGAGACTGTTATCACAGATTCTAAAATCGTTAATGAAGTATTGGCTCACATGGGGCTTGATGATGTAATTGATTCCAAACATTATGCCAACATTACAAACGCCATTGCCACTGTGATTTTGAATTTCAGTGTCTACGCAGTCAAATTCAAAGCCATTGCATTGGCCACCAGACTATCACTTGCATTGAACAAATATGGCATCGAACTATCTGAACACTCATCGGAGGCTGCTTATAGACTAAGTGTTGCCTATGGTAATTTGATCTATGTCAAGAAGGAACTGAAGGATGCTAACTATGTCGAGCTCAAAAAACACATTACTGCTCAATACAACGAGCAGAGACTCACCGACATCTTCAAAGACATTGATGAGCTGTGAAGTTGATCTTCTGGTTTAGCACTTGGTGTAAATTAATAAATGATGTTGGCAAGGCCACACCGAGATTTTGTATCATGATGATGTCGACGATGTTTATGGTGATAGTTGGTAACACCTTACCTGTCGGCGCCAGCAGAGTTAGTCTCTTTGACTTCATAACCTTTCTGATCTATGTGTATCTAAAATGCTTTAAACGTTATAGCTCACTTCTCATGAGATGCCAATGCACAATCCATATCCTTGATGTTCACATCACTCATACTACCTCGGCTTTGGGTGATGAAGAATCCCGTTGAACCTTACAATACTCGATGTTGTGGTATGAGATATGAGCTTGCTTTCAAAGCTGGAATTTTTGAAGTTCACATATGTTGACTTGCTGTAGTCTAATAGTTTGAAGCTGGAAATACAGAGTTTCATGGTAGAACACATGTGTTTTTTGTTGAGGTCAACACCACTGATTGATTGGAATTGAGGCGAATGTCTCATGTAACTAGAGCTGTGCGTACTCCCAAAATTTTAGGATTTTGGGACCCAACGTATGGTACCCTGGGTCCTGGGTCCGATACATATAAAAAGCCATGATATAGACATACAAATGCAGAATTTCGAGTATGAAATCGTGACCTATGCTCAAATCCATCCTCTACTTACTTGTTAGATGAACGATACCTCCTTCCAACGTTGAAATTTTGTTCAGTACATTGAACTATTTCCAATGCACATTTACCGCACTTATTCACAATTTTCGTCATTCAGGAGACGCATGACCACATGTAGTGAGGTATATAAACAATTTCCATCAAGTACCTAGTAAGTTGTAACTAGTTAGAGCTTTGTGTAGTCCCTCAAATGATTCTGAAGTCTTCTGCCATCATGTGTCGTGTCACTACTACCTGTTCTGTGCCATGGAGAGGTCTCTAGAATGCCAATTAAAACACTGAATTACACTTTAAATAGCTAAATCACGTCTCTACTATCATAGTCATGTTTATTTCAATCTCTCAAAGTTATTACTCATGGAGTTATGCCCAAACCTAAAGGTGGGAGATACTTGGGACCCAGGGACCCAAATTCAAATGCGCACAGCTCTAGTTGTAACTTAATTATAACCATGGAGAGGTCGAGATCACATGTTGTTTTATATATTGTGGTTTCAGACAGTGTACTCTAGAGCAATGAAGGAATGTATTAAGTTGTAGATGTTGACACAGTAGACAGATGTGTTAGAACTTAGCATGTATATGAACGCCCATGGAGCTCTAAAGGTGTATATGTCCTCTATAACAAGATGGTTTAGGATATATTGTACTAAGGACTTCACACTACTACTATCAATTGGTGTGGATTCGATTACTAAATAACGCAATTCTGGAAATTGCATATATACGTACGTGATCGGATATCGCTTGCAATATACTTAAGTTAAGAAAAAGGGACCAGTAGGCAGAGGACGAACTATATTTAATACCTCGTGTCCATTCAGAAGCTCACTTAGTGGATGATTATTCTCTGTTAATGTATCGTACTCGTCAAAGACACCAAACGTTCCCGATAAGTGAGGTCCAAACGACGTGATGCATCTTGAGACAATTGACGAGAATCTCCACTCCTCTTCAACATCAGCAGCAGACTCAATATATAGCAACATTGTACCAGATGGTTCAACATCAAAGGTCACATTTGAACCATAGTAGTGAGCAATGCATCTCAAGATATTGATTTGAGAGCTCTGCGTAGTTTGATTTGCACGGACAATTTCCCAGGCACTGACACACATGGTCAAACATAAGGCGAGTAAGGTCTTGTGTAGCAGCATTGTGTTGATTCGATGTATATGCTATAGCTCTGATTTGTTCTGAGAATTGCCGGAAATCACCACTAAACAATTGCTAAATGATGTTGAAATTATAAATATATTAGCAAATCAAATATGATTACGTAAGGATGACTTTTACTTTTCTTTGCGTGCAATTTTGGGCATCAACTTTGATCCAAGGACAGGACAAAGGTGAAACTCAGCTGAAAACTAAGAAGAAGCACTATTTAAGATGTCTGATGCATTGGAAAAGTCACTGGATGAGCTTATAGGTGGAGACTCAGGGGTATGTGCGAAGTTGAATCCATTGTGAAGCTACTGAGTATCGGGACATAACTAACAATCGAATTAACAATAGAGACCAAGATCAAGACAAAGAGACACCATCAACAGATTTGTGAGCAGGATTTGAAGGCAGACGTATTGCTGTAGATGTGGTGTATTGTGTACTAACTAACGGATGCTATAGCCTCGTGGACCAAGAAGTCAAAGGGATCGCTCTAGGGAAAGATATCCATCTCGCCCACACTCTGCACCATTCAGAGATAGATATGAAGCTCCAAGACAAACAAAGTTACAAAGATTAAGGTATGTTGAATATGTACACCTTGATTGGAACCAAACCAACTAACGTATCTGAACTTATAGTCACGGGAAATCATACTTGAAAATTACAAACTTGCATTATGAGATTAGTGAAGATGATTTGAAAGTGAGTGAATCTTTACACATTATGAAGTGGAGTACTTATA
Source organism: Hansenula queroliae (assembly GCA_030674255.1). Classification (NCBI taxonomy): domain Eukaryota; kingdom Fungi; phylum Ascomycota; class Saccharomycetes; order Phaffomycetales; family Wickerhamomycetaceae; genus Hansenula; species Hansenula queroliae. Next base: position 83,119 of record JAJLXP010000035.1, read on the forward strand.
CTGACCATTTGCACTAGCAACTATTCGAAAGCGTTGGTGAAACCAGATTTGTTTTAATAGAATTCAACCATGGTGGTCGTAGCTCAGGTACTGGATACGTTGGGTTCCTTGATTTAGAAAACAACCAAGCAGCTGTTGAAAAATTTGATGGTAAGAAAGCCGTTGGTCAACATATTACTGTTGAAGAGGTCAGACCTCTTAGAATCGGCGCATTGCCAAGTGGACCAAGAGGTTCTGGTTCCAGAGGTGGTGCATTCAGAGGTAGCAGAAGAGGTGGATCTGCTGGGTCTGAGAGAAGACCTAGAAAGCCAACTGTTGATGATTTGGATAACGAATTGGACAGCTACATGAGAGGTGAATCTGCTGGTGCCGTTTTGGAAGAGTCAAGATCCCATGATGAGGATTCAATGACCAGTGCTAGACCACCTCGTAGACCAAAGACCACAGCAGAGGATCTTGATAAAGAATTGGAATCCTACATGAATGATAGACCATTCCCAGCAACTGGATCTAGTTAAACTTATACGGATCTAGTAATTGAGCTTGAAAATGTGTATTATAATATTTTATATTGTTAAGATTTAAGTCCAGGATTGATTGGTCAACTGTTTGTAATTTTATATGCTACGGACTGTTAAGCAAAACAGAATATTGTAAATTTATTATCTTGAAATTATATCTTTCTCTCTATCCAGCCTTTTTATATACACAATATTAGACAACTTGTAAAGGTTTGAGATTATTTGATTTAGTGACCTTTACCACCGATTTCAATGGATGGTGGACAGTTCAAAGCTGGTTTCAAAGAACCGTAAATGGTGAATTGCAATGAGGTCAAGGTACCAACCATAACCAAACGGGTTGGTAAACCGGCGAAAGAACCAACGAAACCTAATTGTTTAGCCAATGAAGCCAATAAACCAATGGTGGATTGACCTGGAGCCTTCTTGGTCTTGTTGACCTTGGACAATAAGGTATCAGCTGGTTGGGAAACAATGGCAGCGGCGAAACCGGCAGTTAAACCGGATGCCAAGTTAACAACGGTGTGGGTAGCTTGGGACAATTCAGTCTTTGGAGATGGGATGAAACCGTAGTATAATTCAGCAGCTCTTTCGAAAACTAAAAACTTGGCAATGTTGTATGGAATTTGCTTGAACAAGATTGGGGTGAAACCGTTGTAGAAAGAACCGGCACCTTCTTCTTTCAAGATTCTGGTGAAACCACCAATCAAACCGTTGGCAAAAGTTGGTTGAGATACTAAACGAATTCTGGTAGCTTCCAATGGACACAAGGCGATATCAGCAAAGAATTCAGCAATAGCAGCGGAACCAATGTAGATGGAGTTCTTGTAGTTGACAGCGGTGTCGTAACCCAACAAGTCAATGAAGGTCTTTTTGAACAATTCGTAACCACCAAACTTGAAGGCACCTTGCAAAGAGTAACCGGCAACGGTTGGACCTAAACCGGTCAATAGGGCACCGGCACCTTCAGCGGCAATGACTTGTCTGAAAGAACCAATGGTACCTTTGTTGTAGGTAGCTGGGTCCAATTGGATTCTGGTCTTGACGACATCAATTGGAGTCATGGCACCGTGGGTGACACCACAACCAATGGCACCGGCCAAGGCGAATTTGGAGTAGTCACTGATGGTGTATTGTGGGATAGCTGGGGCAGCAGACATTTTCTATAATGGGAATATGAATATGAAGAGTGGAAGATCTAGCTTGACCTTTTCTAGGAAGAGATTTCAATTGTTTTGTCGAACAGGAAAATGTTTTTTTTTATAACAAATCAAAGGGGCAAAAAAAAAAAAAAAAAAAACGTTTTGTGTGGCGCGAACCGCGAATTTCTGGCTGCGAATTTTGACGTTTTCATTGGCCAGAAATTTGGTGCTGAAAACGCGTGGGCGGGAAATTGGTGGGAATTTTTGGGTGGGAAATTACAGGAAATTGGCAGCAAATTGGGCAGGAATTGACATGGTAAATGATGTCAATTGAGCTAAATGTTATGGGAATCAGTTGGAATATTCGGTCGTTGTTTGGCTCGGAACGAATTGTTCCCGGTGCGCTGTATTCCTTGCTGTCAATGTTGAGGAACTGTGTAAACTCCGTAAAGACCCGAAGCCGGATGACAGACGGTACAGGCAAGATAAGAGAAATTAGAATGAAAAAAGATAAAAAAACAAGAGAATAAGAGTTATTATACCTCTTTGAGGATCAACAAGTCGTAAACGTGCTCCAGGCTCAGATGCGCTTCGTTGCTCAACGTATCCTGTGAGAACCCTGTGATCACTAGCCCTTTGAGTTTCGTAGTAGTAGTCTCATCATACTCTTCAACATTATGCACAATCTTCAACTGTTGTAATCTCTGCATGTATACAGATGGGTCACCCTTGATGTAGACATTCAATGAGCCAATATTTGGAGTAAACTGTCTCAACAGATAGAAAATCAATGAATCGTGACTTGTGTTTGATGGATCAAGAACAACATCGATATGCGAGATCCTGTTTCTATTGTTTTTGATAAAGATCCCAAATTGCGATCTTAACTGCGACAGAGTGATCTTGAGAGACAGGGACTCGAAACTGTTTAGAGAGTAGATCAAAAGCTCATCAGAAGACTCTGCTGATTCCAACAAGGTATCAAATTTATCCTCTTGCACATAGTATTTCAGATCGCTCATGAATGGAATCTCATTGAATTGGAAGATCTTGTTCAACAACTCCAATTGTGGATGGTACGTAGTTTCGTTCTGTGTCGATGCACCAATTAAATCAGTAGTTCTCTCAGTAAACTCCTGTAAACAAATCGCATGGAGAGGCGTCTCCTTTATCTGTGTTGCCTCACTTTGTCTATAACCCTGGCCATAGAAAAGTTCCAGAAAGTTCAACAATGGAAGTAGTCCATCCACATTGTCAACGTTGTAGATCAACTTGTGAAGTTTGTATTCAGGATCGGATAGTTTATCATGATCCGTAGCGTAACCACTACCATCATTCGAACCTTTAGAGGATGGAATATTGTCCAATTCTTCACCATCCCAGCTGACTTCGCCTCTCAAGTATCTCTGAACTTTCTCCCTATACCAAACTGGATAAGCTACCATAGTCAGAGGTGTTGTTAGGAAAGTACTAACTAGAGTCATCACAACAAACATGGAAAACACTTTTTGAGTGATAATCTCAGCATGTAGACCAATATTAAGCACCACTATTTCCACAATCCCTTTACAGGACATCAAAATACCAACAGATAGCGATTCTCTCCATAAAAGACCATTAAATTTCGCAGAGATAAAACCTCCAAAGATTTTCCCCACCATGGCAATCACAATGATACCAATAATATATGCCCAATCGATACCTCTATTCAATTCGCCAAAATTAACATTGAAACCAGCCAATGCAAAATAAATTGGAATGAAAACAATGTGAACCAAATCCTCAATTTTATTAGTCAAATCAACAACAAATCCATGTTCTCTTGGGACTATTAATCCAACTAGGAAGGCACCAAAGATTGGGTGCGCACCAATGATATCTGTAAAGAAACTCGATGTAAATAAAAAGATCAAGATGATAAAAATGGAAAAGCGTGATAGGGAACCTTTTTTCAAATCGTTCTTCATTATAATCCTGTGAAGACACCATCTCATGGGGTATAACACGAAAAGAGCCCAGCCAATGACCACAAGCAAGATGTACAATGTGTTTATACCACTCCCTGAGTTGGCCAAAGTGACACTCAATGCGAGTAACATCCATCCAAGAACATCGTTTGTAATACCTGCAGCCAACACGATAGTCCCTACTCTATCTTTCAACAATCTGAGCTCAGTCAAGATTCTCGCTAGCACTGGGAAAGCAGTGACACACATTGCCACTGCGACGAAAACCATATACGTTGTAAATTCGATTGTTGGTAAGCCTTGGTCCACGACTCTGTATTCGTTATAGATCCCCACAGCGACGGCACATCCAAGACCAAAGGGGATAGCCATGTTCACAATCCCAACACTTAGTGCAATTCTCAAGTTCTTCTTGATGAAATGGACATCCACTTCCAAACCGACTAAAAACAAGAATAACACCACACCAACATTAGCGATGAGCGTCAACAATGGGATTGATTCTGAAGGGAAACAAGTACTGGTGAACTTTGGAATCCGCCCAAACACACTGGGGCCTAGCAAGATACCAGCAATAACTTCACCAATGACTCTCGGCTGTTTCAAGTAGCTCAATGGGAGATGTATCAATTGACATAACGAGATGATGAATATGGCTTGGAATAAAAAAAGCGTTAGCGGGTTCGATGCTGAGAATTTCAACGGGTCTCTCCCAGCGATGATACCAGCAACACTGGACGGATCAAGCGCCATGATAGAAAGCGGTGGATTTGCTAGGTGATAGTGGCGGCTGTTAGTAATGAACAGTGTTGAATCTGGTGAGCATTTGATGGAAAGGCTGAGTTTTTTATATAAAGGGTTCCAGAAATTCGCGTATAATCTCTTGATAAGATTAAGGATCATTTAATTACAATTCTGATAATGATGTCATTGGTCATTTTAACTGTTTAAATTCATTTCATTGCAATTTATTATTATTTAAATCTTGTTTAATTAATTTCTTGTCTCTTCATTCGTCTCATTAACAGCTCTGCTCCCAGAACTCCTGTAAATCTTTAGCTCTAAACTTCATAGCCCACCCTGTAGTGGACTCTATCTCATCCAGCAAGTTCAAAATGATCTTGTGCTCGTCGTCATGTGTCAGGATTTTACCAGCGATGTATAGGTTTTGCACTGCATTGTTCCAGCATCCATGATGGTCATTACTTATACTGATGGCCACAATCTGCTTTGCATGCCAAGTTGGAGATTTGTGTGATCTAATCTTGTACAGTCTTGGTTTGTTCTCCATCAACACAATCATCGACATGTGGTATAATTGATTGGAAGAAATAGCTGGACCATTGTCATATAGCACCTCAGGAAATGGCGAAGACTCAAACTCGACTAATGGTTTCATCTCTGCAGGTCTGTTTTCATGCCAATCTCTTAGCTCATCCCATAAAAACTCCCACTCTTGATCGAAATTCGAGATACTCGTACTTGCAACCAGATTCAACACTCTGGATGATAGATAGACACTATAATTGGCATACATATCAATTGTACCATCCTTCAAAAATAAGGACTTGGCGTCTCTCACAGATACACCTTCCGGTATCCATTTTTCACATTCAATCATGGTGGCTTGCTCACCAATAATGGCCGAGTTCACATCCATTCTGGCGAAAACCCAAAACAAAGCTCTTTCATACTCATTGCTAAACCCATTGATGCCATTAGCTTTGAAAAGTGCAGAACATCCTTCCAGATGATATCTCCATTTACCAGGAACACTGGAAAGCATTTCGAAGACACATAGCATAACACAAGCAGAGATGGCACTGACACTCGCTTTCTTCTTCACGGTGGGTATTAGGTACCGGATAGAGGTTTGGTATAGCAAAGCACTTGAAATCATTCCTGGTTTGGGGTCTGTTTTCTCCATTTGTCTAGCACTCAATGCTAAAATTGCGTATCTCAAACATGGTGAGTCTTTTGCCAATTGAACGGATTTTAGCCCCATTTGTCTAGTCAGATCAAACATATCCAACCATGGTGCCACTTTGTATAAATAATTCTTTAGTAACACTTTTTGTTGAGCCTGTGTCATAACATGTGTATTCTCAGAAATTGGCTCTAATTTGATTTTTTCTCCTTCATTTGGACTATTAGTTGCCTCAATCGTTGATGTTACCGGTTCGCCTTGGGCATTGGATGCATTGGCAAACATGTAGTCTCTGAAAGTATCTTGTAAATCCGTTAGATCCAATAAGTCAAACCTAGGCGAGTTTACAGGACTCAATGCAAATGGGAAGTTGGATAATAGAGCATTTTGATTCCCACCTGGTAGTTCTTGACCTTTCATGCTTGATACTGATGACTTGGTATCATACTCGTGTAAATGTGAATTGTTTGGATCTCCAATATTCAATGGATCTTCAGGTGAAAGTGATATACCATTCAAGCTGGCTGCATGGTCAGATAAAGCATTTGGTGTGACAATCCATGATTTTGATTCACTATGTGTGGATATTGGAGCTGCTGAAGGTTGTTCACTGGTATGATTGGCACTATAGCTCAGAGAAGTTTCGATATTCACCAAATTTTTGGAGTAGTCGTCCAAGGCCTTGATGTTTTCCTTTTCTTCGATTGAGCTTTTCGAGGTCATTGAGTCATCTGACATTGCTGATGGTGACTGAGATTGTCTCGATGCGCTCATTACTGAGTCAGAGCGTTGTTTCTTCAAAGCCACGGATCCAATATTATCGGACTCGTTATTTGCCTTACTAACAGTACTCGATTTTCTCCTTTTGGAACGCTTATTAGACGAGGAACCAGCTGGATCTGGCCATTCACATGAATCATTCTTCTGCACACACGCTTTACACACTGGCTTCTGTTCATCACACTTTTTATGCTTTCTTCGACAATTGAAACATCCTGTACGCACCCTTTTTTTAACTGAACGCGAGCTGTTCTGGTCAAGCTTGAGATCTGGGGAAATGAGGGCTGCGGAGTCCAGCGATTCAGATCTTTTCAAGTTCTCTGCTATCAGCGTGCTTTGGGTAACTGTCATATTGATACTGGTCGTCATCAGGCTTTGTGAACACTCGTTGTTACCATTAAATTTTAACGCTGTTCTTCGTTGGGTCCCTAATAGAAACTCGTACCAACAGTTAAAAAAAAATGCAAAAATGGCTAAACAAATCGCTTTTGTATGAGCGAAGCTGGGAAACTGGAAATGTATTTTAATGACTCCGCGAATTTCCCCCAAACGCCCACCCAGATTTTTACTTTTTGTGTGGAGAAAAGATGCAGCTGGGCCTAGACTGTGCAGCTGCGACTCTGACTAGTCCGAAACTATGCGGGACTACAGGGTCTTTGGCGATTACGTAAAGTAGCGGAGATGCTCAGATTTGAAGTTTAGATTCATCTTCTACATATTGGGTTCACTATCCCGCTTTCCGTGATACATAACGTGTAATACACTAACAACAGTAACTTCTGGAGCAGGCATTAGAGGCTAAAGCCTAAAGCTCATCATGCGAAGGGAAGAATTCTTGGGCATGTTGTCCATCAGCAACAGGCTCTGCTTCTCTATCAGATTGAGCCTTGATGATGAATCTTTTGTATGAAGTGACACTTGGAGTAGCGTCGTTTGATACTTTGGCAATAATGTGGTATTGTTTGCAGCTTGAAGCTGGTTGACCAAAGATAGTGAGACAGGCGTCCTTGTATTCTGGAACTTGAAGCTTCACGGCTGAACCTTGCTTGTTTGCTGGCTTGATCTTAATTTCTGGAACCTCAACCAAGTTTAACTGAGTTGCGGTAACTTCTCTATAATGGAACCATTCAAATTTCAAAGAGTTGCCATTCAAGTCGTATGATTTGGATAGGTCTAATTTGATCGTTAATCCGACAGTAGCCTCCACAGTGTATGGCAAAACACTGACCTCATCTTTACCAGTGACGATAATTGGTGCATGGACCGTCTCCTCGAATGGCTTGACAGTCCATTGCATTCTAGCAGCGAAATCATTCTGGAAGGCTTCTCTCCATCTCCAAATCGTAGCATGGTTACTGATAAACTCTTCGCCATTTTCACCAATGACATGGTCTTCAGAGTCTGCGTAATGATTAATGTTCAAGCTGACATCGACAGCATCATATCTACCACCCCAACCACCATACTCTGGGTTTGAAGGAACATTCAACCCATTTGGAATCACGGACAATGTAGATGGAGTATCACCTTCCATGATGAACATGAAATCCAAGTATCTTGCACCTAAAGGTCCAACTTTTTGAACATTTTCCTTGGCCCATTCTTTACTGACAAGTGAAGTGTTTGGACCACCTTTATCGAAATTGTAATAGCCCTCACCGGAAACACCGACCCAAGCGGCATTGCGGTAGTGATTCATACCATGGACGGAGGCAATGTATCTCAATTTTGGATAGTTGATTCTAATCCAAGGACCTGAGTTATCTTGGTCAGAAATGGCATAGACAGAGATCTTGGAGACGAATTCTGCCACTTCAGCCTCTGATCTGGTATGTGACACGTAGTTCAATGCTTCAGCTAAGACATTTGTACCACCCCAGACCAAGATGTAGAGATAATCTTCACCTTCAATGATATCTACCTCTTTGATAAGATTTGTAGCACCAGTGCTGACATTAGTATGGTCCAAAGCGGCAAGACCGTAGATTTTCTTACCAGTGAAGACAATGCTTCTGAAATAGTCAGCAGTTGGATAGGATTCAGAGTGTTTAAGCAAGTTTGGATGGACCTCTTCGTAGGCATCCAAGATTGGCATGATATCATCATCATGGACAGTGGAGTTCAACCAAGTTGATGTAGTAGCCACAATACCCTTCAATTCAATCTCATTTGTGTAAAGCAGTAGTCTGACCAATGATTCTGCATCATCAGGTTCGTTACTGATATCAGTGAGGACAAAGACATTTGGCTTGTAGTCCTTTTCAGGTATCAAACCTAGGACTGTGTTTGTCAAGAAAACCAGTAGCACCAGTGCAAAGTTTGTCTTGAGCATCGTTTAAAATCTGGGGAATTGATATTAGTATTTTTTTTGAGCTGTCTCTGGGTGTAAAAGATGGAGAAGGAAGTATACATATACAAGCATCGTCTAACAATTGTGCGTGTAATATGATATCCTCTTAGCTCTTAGATCCATCGACACAACCGCCGACTTGATTGCGTACTAAGCGGCTCCAGTCCGAGTGTTTTGTAGGCTATTTCGACATTTAGGAAAATCTATCATCGCCCGATTTTCGGCTGGGTTTAAAAAAAAAGTCCTAGACCAATTTTAAGCGCGTATTCATGGAAGCACCATTTAACCAATAGCGACGAGTTTACAGTGAACACTTTTGACATAGAAAGTGAAACAAATTTCACGATGCGGGGGTACTCTGTTTGTAAAGTGGCCTCACGTCGGCAAAGCTACACTGGCACATGTGTTCAGCTATATTCTGTGCGCTCTAAGGACGCAAGCTACAACAGCCTCACCAATGAGTCGACGTAAGGGGAATTCGGCTCATTAACTTTGCGGCTCTTTGTTCACCCAAAAGCTTCGATGTATTGGCGGCAAAATAGAGATCTTGAATATGGAGCCTAGAATTCCAGGATGCGGTACCAAATGGTACACGCCGGCTGAATCAGTATTCAAAATTACCCCGGGATGTTTTAATCAAATGACCAGCCAAGCTGAGAAGGTGGTGGACATTTCCCAATTCAACCATCTAACCCCAGATTTCTTGACTCAACCAAAGACCTTCACGTACCCACAGAGCCGGCTGGGTGCGCCGACTCACGAATGACTTTGCATGATAGCCTATGCGATCTTGACGAATAACAAACAAGAGGAAGATACACGCAAATTTGACGCATATTACGAACCCGTACAATGGATCAAGTCATCTCATCAATCAACTTTGTATAAATATCTGGGGTTTCGTTCTGTAAATCATCAAGATCAAAGTTGTTCAAACAATAATCACATCTACAACATCCAATACTTCACACAATGGACAACATGAGTGAAAAACTAGAAAAGCCACAAAACATATCTGACGTTGACGCAGTATCGTCAAACACACCAGAACCAAATGGTCCTGTTAATCATGTCAATCTCGAAGACGATACAGTCTTAGCTGCTAGAGTCGTTGCCTTGAACGACCACCACATGACCAAATGGCAAGCCATCAAAAAGTTCCCATTTGCCTGTATCTGTGTCTTGATCATGGTCTGGACTTTGATCTTGACTTCTTATGAATCACAAGCTGGTGGTATTGTTATCTCTATTGTTCAATTCAGAAAGCATTTCGGTAACCCTTTGGCAGATGGTAGTGGGTACGTCATTGCTGCTAAATGGCAATCTGTCTTCTCAGGTGTTCCATTAGCTACCCAAATTATTGGTCAATCCGTCAGTCCAGCGTTGATTGATAACTTTGGTAAGAAATGGGTGCTTTACATTACTGTCTTGATCTCCATGGCTTTCGTTGGTATGGAATTTGCTGCTAAGGACATCCATTTATTCATTGCTGGTAAGTGTCTAAATGGGTTCTGTTTGGGGATCATTCAACCTGCTGCTGTCTCTTACGTTTCCGATATCGCTCCACTAGTCTTGAGAGGTAGTGCTACAACTTTATGTAATATCTCCTTCTCTCTCGGTCCAATGATTTGTTTCATCATCAACTACTCCCTAAGTGACAAAGATATTGACGATGAATGGGCTTACAAAGCCTTATTCGCTTCCCAATGGGGGTTCGCTGTTGTCAGTTTATGTCTTTTGATTTGGGTTCCAGAAAGTCCAACATACTACATCTTGAAAGGTAATATGGACAAAGCTGAGAAATCTTACCTCAAATTGTTAAAAGATCCAGTTGCTGCTAAGGAACAACTCAATGTCGTTTCCGTCACTGTTACTGAAGCTAAGGAAATTTCTCAAGGTTCTTCTTACTTCGACTTGTTCAAGGGATTGAACTTGAAGAGAACTATTATTGCTATTGTCCCATTCATGATCTGTCCAAACTCTGGTGTGTTCTTCACTGCCAGTTACACAACATACTGGTTCCAATTGATTGGTTATGATACTGCTAAATCTTTTAAGTTCACATGTGGTGCTCAAACAATCTCCATCACCGGTTGTATTGCCTCATTGTACCTTGCCGATTTATGTGGTAGAAGAAATGGTATGATCATTGGTCTTACATGTATCTTGGTTACTGATTTCATTATTGGTGGTACTGGTACCGTCACTAGCAACGAATCTGTTATGAAAGTCACTGTCGCCTTCATGATGCTTTACGGTGGTGTTTACAACATGCTTGTTGGTGCTTTAGCTTACCCAATCTGTGCTGAAAACCCAACATCTGCTTTAAGATCTAAGACTATCTCCTTGGGTCTTGTTTCAACCAATTTGTGGAGTATGATCTGGTCTTTTGTCCTTCCATACATTTTCAACCCAGATCGTGCCAACTTGGGTGCTAAGACCATGTTTATCTATGCTGGTTTGTCTTTCATCTCTTTGGCCTACTTAATCTTGTTCCAAACTGAAACTGCAGGTAGATCTTATGATGAAATCGATGAATTATATGCTTCTCATGTCCCATTAAGAAAGTTCTCCAGTTACTTGACAAAGACTGCTGCTTTGGACCAAGACAACAAAGTCTTTAATGAAAAGGTGGAAAACTCAAAGCATGTTGAAGATGCTGGTATCTTCACTGACAAGGTTTAAATTTTATTTCATACCTATAATTTTAATATGGAAGCTGTGTTTTTTTTTATATATGATATCTAGTTGGTATTTATGCTTAATTTAATGATTAGTTTAATAACATTCTAATGTGTTCAATCAATTATATGTTATTGTATAAGAAGGTCCCATAATTGTCTGTGCTAATTTTCTTCAAACTGGCCTGTCATGTTGGTATCATGTCTGTCCAGGTAAAGAGTTCTAGTCAACATCACGAAGGTACATGTAGGCCTTAGCCTTGTGGAAGTATGATAAAGCGCTAATGTACTCACAGATCCATGAAAAAGCTGTCTAGTTAGCGTATTTGTTGAAATGTGAGATGAAACTCTAAAGCGTCAGCTAATCTCTTACTATTCTACAGTCGTGATGGCCTAAAGCTTTCTTATGCATTAAACACTCGCTATCTAAGCAAAGATTCTCAATGGATGGTTTGGTAAGTAGTAACCTGGGTCGTTGAATCTCAAACCACGGTCCAATTTAGCAATAGCATCAATTTCAGCTTCAGTCAAATCGAAAGTAGTGTGCTCCAAGTTTTGTTTCAAGTGCTTTTCACTTGAAGACTTTGGAATGACCACAATACCTCTTTGAGTGGCCCATCTTAGCAAAACTTCTGATGGTGATCTGTTGTGTGCTTCAGCGATCTTAACAACGGTTTCATTTTCAAACAATGGAGTAATATCTTTAGCCAACTCAGAGAACACATTTGGTAATTCCAAGAATGATTGGGGACCATATGAGGAGTAGGCAGTGACAACAATGTTTTGTTCCTTGGCCAATTTGATCAATTCAGGTTGGACCAAGTATGGGTGGTGTTCAATTTGTAAAGATGAGATTGGATGTCTGTTGTAAGTTTGAATGTCATATAATGACTGAGCTTGGAAGTTACTGACACCAATGGATTTGGCAATACCTTCATCAACCAAGGTTTCCAATGCTTCCCAAGTTTCTCTGATGGAGACCTTGGCGGTTTCAACGTTGGTTCTTTCAGCATCGGTCCACCAAGCTGGGAATTCCAACTCACTTGGATCAATGTATTTCAAAGCAGTTGGGAAATGGATCAAATACAAATCAATGTATCCCAAGCCCCATTTTTCGTTTTGTAATCTAGCCATCTTCAAGGCATCTTCACGCTTATGATAGTTGTTCCATAGTTTAGATGTAATGAAGATTTCTTCTCTTGTGACCAAACCTTCTTTGATGGCTCTTTGAATACCTTCACCAGCTTCGATTTCATTTTGGTAATCGTAAGCACCATCAAAGTGTCTGTAACCAACACGGATAGCGTCGTAAACGACTTGAGCAGTCTTGTCACGAGGAACTTTCCATAGACCGAAACCACATTGTGGAATTGATTGACCTGAAGCTAATTGTAAAGTTGCCATTGTATTGTAATTGTGAGAGTTGTTTGATTGTGTTGATGATGAAGTGAGCTGAAATTGACTGAACAAAAATCGGAGCTTGCCTCGTATCTTTTATACACGTATCAGGTATCTCGTCGATGACTTTATGCCTATATTCTTTGATTTTAGGCCCAGCCTTTGGTAGAATAGCCGCAAGTTGGTGGGAAAAATCCGGGGCAACTTTTTAGCCGACAGGACCACAATTTTAGCCGGTGGTGGCGCCTACTTTGGCGCAAAAACACATATATGGCTACTAGCTAGCTACACGTTTGACAACTTTAGACACAGAGCTAATACGTCATTGAAATTAGGCTGTGGATACTAGATATTATACATAAAAATCAAGACTCAAGACACGCTTTCATGCTGACCAGCAGCCTATAAGGTATATCTGAACTTTGGGTTTTCTCTATCCGTTAGATCGGCAAATTCTGAGTTGTCATATTCACGCAATTGTTCCTCAGTCATTAACGACATCTTTTCCTCTTTTCTCTTATTTGAGATCTTGTATGTGAAATAGATCCCCATGATAATGAGTAAAGTCAGTGCATCGCACACCACAATGGCAACTTTCCCAGCTGTATATGGTGCAGTGGTGAAAGTTTGAGGTCCAATCAAGTTACCAACACAATAGCCAATGAAGAAGATGGCAGTGGTGGAAATTTTTTTGGTATGACCAGCTGTGTTTGAGGCAAAACAGGATAGTGCACAAATGGTGGTGGTTGGATAGACGTATTGGAGGTAATAACCAGTTAATCTTGCAGTTTTGTTTGTGGAAGCGAAAGCTAGCATACAAGAAGCACTGAAGGCAACACACATGGCAGTAAATGCAATCAACATTCTTGGGAATTTTTTGTTCAAAAGGGCGAAGCCAATACAACCAAAGAATTCAACAAACCCACACCACATATTCTTCAATAGGGATTCTTTTGCAGTGAAATGGAAATCTTCAGATAACAAGATGGTACCAAAATTGGTCAAAGCACCATTTGGAATATTACTAGCCACGGCAAAGAAGAAGTATAACCATGTCAATGGGTCTGCTAAAGTTTCTTTCAATTGATATTTTTTGAAATGCTTATTACCGAACCCTTGTTGATTTTCTTTCAAACTTTCCACAACCATCAATTTTTCTTCTTCTGACAAGAACCAAGCTTGAGCAGGTGTATCTGGGATATGCAAGACGAATGCAATTGATAAGACAACTGTCATCAGCCCTGTGATGATGAATAGGACTTTCCAAGCCTCGAATGAGTAGAGATCTGCGTGAGATGCACATGCATAAGCGATAGCACCACCAAGGATGATACCAATACCGTTACATGAGAACCATAAACTTGTGCGAATGAAAGTATCCTCTTTTCTATACCATTGACTGGTCAATAGCACCATTGCTGGAGAAATTGAACTTTCAAAAATACCTAGCAACACTCTTAGGGCAACAAAACCAGCATATTGTGGAACAGCATGCAGACATAAGATGACACCCCAGGTAAAGATGAAAGCAGCAGTGGTCTTTGCCAATGGGAACCTTTGTAGCAGTGCGTTTGCAGGGAATTCAAAAGCCAAGTAACCCAGGTAAAAGGCAGTACCAGTCCAAGAATACATATCACCTTTCATGTGCAAATCTTTTTTCAACCCCATCACAGCAGCATAAGAGTTTGTAGTCTTGTCCATGAATTGACAGGCATAAAGGAATCCAATCAGGGGTAATAAGCAAAGATCGATTTTGCGTAATAGCTTGGAGTATCTTTTTGGATCTAGTGTAATGTGTTTCTCTTCTAGCTCAAGGGCCAGTTTCATCGCCTCGTCGACATCATTGCTCCCTTTCACAGGAGAGATATAGGTTGACAACATTTCACCTTGGCTTGGCTCGATCTCTTTAGAGTCTGTTGAGTGTAGCTCTTTCTCTTTTGACATTGTTGGTACATCTTAGAAATGCTTAAAAATGCTTAGAAAGTAAACCAAGGAAGGATCATGACAGAGGGTTCTTGTAGCATTTATATATACCCTTAGCATCGGCTGTTGGTCATCGGAACTTTAAACGTGAGATCATTGTCAATCTTGGTCGTTGCTTTATCGTTGTAGCCATAGTCCAATAGGTCGATCCGACTCGAACCCTGTTATTGGTATCTGGTTCAACCAGCATAATCAACTCCGGCGAAATGGTATCAAAACGATGATCTACCGATAATGGACAGCGGTCAGTTTCCGTAATGAAAGAATACAATTTAAAGGGTGTCACGAGAGGCTTTTAGTTTGGGGTACCGTAGAGTTCAGCAAGAGACAAGAGAGAGACAATATAGCATTCATTGGTACTTGTCACTTGATATTAGTCTTTTAGTGAGCCAAGCAGTTTTAACTACTCTGTTTTAATACCAAGTTCTCCACCAATTTAGAGCTTTTTTACGCAACGAGTCTCTAAAGTCAGAAATCCGATCGTGAGAGCTAAGTCTCTGTGATTGGACAATCAATTTGATCGAAGTGTGTTCCATCTATGGTGGCGTCTACTGTAGCGTAGAATCTCATGTGGCACTTGTGACTTATCTACCAACACCTCTATCTCTTATCTGTGAAGTGCGTCATCGAAAGATGCAACGGATAAATGACCACGCGTACATGAAGTAACTCAGTACAAGTACCAGTAGACACAACAATATAGGAAAAATGAGCTTCTCTGTGAATATACGTACGATGATCGATCGTACCACTACTGATTACTATTTATCTGAACGTTGAAGTTGGTCTATCAGTTTCAACGTTGGACGTTGGACCTTGCGGCGTTACTCGGTATCGGAGATAACTTCAAGTGAAATACAAAAGTCTCTGCTGACAATATTCTATCTTCGTGCTCTCTGAGCACCAAAGATCAATTGCTGTATATAGTTCAAGTTCAAGAAGCTACAGCTCACAATTTAAACACAGAAGCTGCATGTCACCTTGCTTAGAATTCGTTTGTACCATGGGTAGAGATCCATATTGACTATATTATTTGGACTCAAGTACTTCAAGTTTCTCTATATATATAGTCTCCAGAATACTGTACACATTCAACAGTATAATCTGTACAGTTCTCAATATAGAGATTTTTATAAGATATATCATCCAGCTCTCGATATCTATCATTCTCTTCAAAATTGACTAATTTAAATCTAGAAGTTTCAATTTTCTTTTTTTATAGACACCTTTAATGTCCACACAGAAAATTCATTTTTCAAGAATCTTCTTTTCATTTTTTTCAATTAACTTTCAAAATTGCCAGTTTCTAGAGGCAAGCCCTAAAGAGTTTGAAGAATCATGCTATTGCGGCCTCAGCATCTTAGACGATTTGGGTTTGTTCTATTGCTTTCTAGTAAACATATTGAGAGCCAAGGTAGCCAAAAGTCAGCTTACATAATCCAGAATCTCGCGAATGCATTCTGTAACGCTTTTCGTTATCTATGGATAGCGTATATTCAATTTTCAGTTATCAGCTATTGCTCAAGCGATTAATTACCATGCTTTCTTTGGAAATGACTGTGCTCGAGCCAAAAGAGCTTTGATAACAATTTTGAAGCGGTACTATGGAGGGAAAAGTCCCAGCGAAGAGAAAGTACTCGAGAAACGGATGTTTGGAGTGCAAGAGGAAAAAGACAAAGGTTGGTGGTGCTATATGACTATGTGAATGTTCATTACTAACAAAAATTACGTCGATACTAGTGCGATGAATCGAAACCGAAATGCTGGAACTGCAATAGGCTTGGAAGAGAATGCATCTACCCGGTGAACAACACTACGAAACCTATCAAAATACCCAAGTACACTTCGAAGGGCTTCCAACAATTCCAACTAAATAATAATGAGTTCCAAAATGACCTGGGATTGTCTTTGGCTGACGCTGACTTTCTTTTCAACGATTTGAACGATATCGTGAACACGAGGCTAGATGAGTTGATGACACCCATGTTTAAGACCCATATCGAGGAGACTTCATCCCCGTTCAATCCATTTATTCCTTTAAGCAGTGAAATCCCATTTGTCGACAACAAACAAATAACTTTGGACCAGTTTACACTTGACCAACCACACAAGATGTATCTCGAGTGGTTTCATGATTCTTTCAGTGCACTAATCTCACCATTAAATCCATCGTCTACTCTGAATCCTGTTCGTGATATGTTGTTGAAATTTGCAAGAAAGGAGAATCATTTGCTATATTGTGTTTTGGCTTGTGGAGCAAAAGCTTCGCATAGGAAAACATCTAAGATTGGCGATAACGAGGCATACTACCACTACTTGTCAATGTGCTTGTCCCAATTGAACACGTACATGACGGGGAAATCGTTGGACTCTCAGAAAATTGAATCGATGTTACTGACACTTTTGCTACTGATTGGAGATTGTGCCTCGAGCAAAGACACCAAATGGCGAGCTCATCTTAAAGGTGCTAAAAGATTATTGCTGAAATCCAGAGCTCAAAATGACACAATGAGTTTCTGCCGTAATTGGTTTATCATGTTTGAAGTGCTTGCAGGTATAACTACCAGTAGAGGTGGTACAGTTGATTTAGAGATGGAAAACGAAATTGATGACTTGATTACAATCAGTGATACACACTTGAACAGCCTACGGAGCCTCAACGTAATTGATTCCAAGGGTTTCAACTATATATCTGGGCACGTTGTTTATTTGGACTTGATTTTCAAAGACATTATTAAAGCTCTCAATAGAGTCAGGTCCTCCAATGAAAACCCAGGAGTGAGCCTAGAGCAAATAACAGCTTGGTTAACAAAGCTTGACGAAATGACCAAGATGAAAATCCAGGATTCGTCAACCAGTTTCATACCTTCACTAATTGGATCACATTACAACACTGCGTCTAAGGAAACTGTGATGCTGAAAACCGGAGAGCAACTGACCTTGAGTCTTTTCGATATTGCACATCAGACACATACGTATTGTGCCCAGTTGGTTATATTAAGTGAGATAATGCACTTGCCATCTGAATCATTCCTTATCAAAGAGCTTGTTGCTAAGAGCCTTTCACATATAAGATTTTTGCAAGAGGTTAAATCGTTTGACAACTTGTGCATCACTCATTTACATTTCCCTTTGTCGCAAATTGGGAAACATTGTATTAATCGAGATGATCAATTATTGGTTGAAAAGTTCATGACAATGATCCACGAGATGGGGCTATACAGTGCTGGTCACAACTTGATAAGATTGCAAAAGATCTGGAGAGGTGAGAAACTCAGTCAAGAAGATGAGGAGGACTTTTTGACATGGTAAGGAATTTTACGTAGTGTATAGCTAATTAATCATTGGGCCGACTCGGAACTATTACCGCATTGGGTAATACTTCCGCGGAGCTCATCTCGATCCGAAAGCTGAATGTATTTTATTAAATATGTTTAAAAGGAGTAGCACAATATTGACGAACAACGGAGTGCAGTAAAGATGGTATGGCAGGCTAATCAAGAGCTGAATGTATTTGAAAAACTTTATTATCACCGAAATAAACTCAGTGTTTCCTCCTGCTTTATTGTGGGATGCCAGATTGTAAACATGGGTTTAAATGAAGAGATCTTGCTATCGGCAATTAAACAACTTTATCTTGCAAGAGAGAAGTTACGACTGAATGTGTTTCAAGACCGAAGTGGTGAGCTGATCGCACGAGATGTTGGGGAGTGGCGACCTGAGTGGGTTGAATTTGTTGGAGGTGCTACGAATGTGACTCGTGTCATGAATGAGTTGCATGGAACAAGTTTTACACTTGAACAGTATGAACCACTTTGGAAGATAGTTGTGGTGAACAAATCATGGATATTTTTGTTGTGTGATCACACTTTGTACGATGGAACAACTGGTGTTCTTATACTACAAGATTTGTTATGTATCTTGAATGGGAAACACATTACACCAGATTCTTTGCCTCTTGATGAAGAGTTGTTTCTTCAGACTATCAAGCCCAGTATTAAGAATATTTGCACGAAAATCATTGAGAATTTTGCACCGACCTGGGTATCTTCAATTTGGAAACATTTCAAACCAGTGTCACCATATCAAAGTCGCCGGTTACCTGGCTGGATATCCAATGAGCCTAAGAATCCAACGTTTCTATGCCAACAGCACATTATTGGCATAGACAGATTACAGTTCCAACGAATTAAACGGTTGATCAAACCTCAAGGGGTGAAATTCACTAGTTTTTGGGAGTATCTCAGCATTATGGCCTTCTCCAAGTTGAAAAGCACCGATTCGATTCAGGTGTCAATTCCATTCAACGTTCGGCGAGTGCTGAGCAATAATTATGCTACCAGATACGGCTTGTACGTGTCTCAAGTTTCGGAAACCCTAAACCCAGTGTCGAGCTTCACTACAATGGACTGGGATTACTGCAGGTTTCTCAACTCATGCCTTGAAAGGCCCCAACTATTGGAGAGCACGCAGCTGATTGGGATGCTGGCCTATGTCGATAGCGAATCTTATGTGAAGACCAAAGTGAAAGAACCAAGAAGCACTGTTCTCGAGATTTCTAATCTGGGCTTGGTTGGGCGACAAGACGCTGTTTCACAGGATCCCTATAAGCCCGCCCAGTTCATCTTCTCTCAATCGAATAATCAGATGGGTCCTTCGGTGTGTCATTCTATCATCTCCATCGAGGATCAGACAAACATCGTCATTGGAGCTGCACCTGAATTCAATTCGTATTTCCAGGAGTACACTCAGCTGTTGGAGGAGCTTTTGGACGGGGTATTGAGTGGACGATTAAACTGATAATAATAGATAGGTTTGTCGTTTGGAAACGTTTCTTTTGTCCACATTTGTAGATATACATAGAACTACTACCCTTAAAGTATGTGCTTTAACCGTAAAGTAGTGTCTCGGACAGCTTCTTTATGGATGTGCTTTCAAACAATCGCAGCTTGGCGAATGACAGGATCATAATGCTCAGTTGCCCTTCAAAGTACACTGTGAGCTGTGGAGACTAGTGCAAGGCGTGTGGTTTCAATGGCAATTGGGTCGATAATAATATGGTAAGAGACTTGCAAAGTGAAAAGAGAGGCCTTATATAAAGCTCTTCGCGAGGCTGATGAGCTCAGTGCGCAGAAGCTCAACAAGCAGCGATGGCTCAGACACTCCACCTGACTGTGCAACCATTTGGCTCAAAGTAGTATCTAGACGTACACCCTTGAAACTGGTGTGTCTATCGGGCATTGGTGCACTCCATCCGTCTCAAACTCCAACATGCTTCCGAGATCTAGAAGATGCTTCCGACTGTATGTGTGGAATGCTCTTTGCAGAAACAATAAGCTGATGAGCAAATATAGATCTACTTTTGAGGGAACGTATAGAGCACGGCTAGCCAGTGGTGTCATCACAGGTCCTCCAAGTTCCCACCCTGGTGCAATACTTCCAAATACCCTACAAGAGTCTAAAGTGAGACCGATGATAGACATTCATTTCAAACAATTTAAAAATAAGATTGCCCAGAACGCTGCATATTTCATACTCAGTTTCTGTTCTTTTGCAGCGTGTGGTAGGGCTATCTCACAATGGTGCTGGGTAGGTGGTGGAGGTCGTTGAGTGTACTATATAAAGGTGATGATTTTTCCAACGTTGGGCATTGTGATCAACTGGTTCAATTACTCACCAAACAACAATGTCCACCTCATTAGAACACGAGAAGACTGCTGAGCCATACCTCCCTTCACGCGAGGGCAGCTCAATAGAGAAAGACGAAGACTTGTACACTACTGATACAAACCCTTCGCAGAACTTGGACCAAGCTGCTGATATCACAGAGGAAGATGTCAATGCAATTGTGCCTACTGAGGATTATGAAGGTGAATCCTTTACATTGAGAATGTTTCTCATTGCTGTTGGTCTTGGTACTGTTATCGCTGGTGTTGATGCCTTTTTCCAACTTCGTTTCCCAACTATCTCAATCAGTGCCAATGTGGCATTGATCCTTGCCTACCCAATTGGTCAAGCATGTCATTACATCTTACCAGATTGGAACATCCCAATGCCATTCGGTCGCAAGATTAGATTGAACCCGGGGCCTTTCAACCAAAAGGAACACGCTTGTGTCTACTTGTTTGTTAATTATATCACTACTGCAGGGTTGGTTAACAATAGTGTTGCTGAACAAATCAAGTTTTTCGATAAGAATATTGGTGTTGGTCGTCTAATCTTGTTCCAACTTTCGAGTTACTTGTTCTCATTCTGTTTAACAGGTTTAGCTAGACCAATCTTGGTGACACCAGCTAATGTCGTTTGGCCTGGTATCTTGTCGTCATGTGCCTTGTTTAAGACTTTCCATGGGAAAGTTAACGAACCTGCTGGTAATTGGACCATCTCCAGACTAAGATTCTTCGCCTATGTCTTTGCTGCATCATTCGTTTGGTATTGGTTCCCTGATTTAATCATGCCATTCTTATCCTCAATTGGTGCTTGGATCTCATGGATTAGACCGGAAAATGCTACATTATCCCAAGTCTTTGGTGTCAAGAGTGGGCTAGGTCTTTTCCCATTGACTTTTGATTGGACTCAAATCTCATCTTTGAACAATCCGCTCAGTACTCCATTTTGGTCTGTTGCTGTGATCTTTACCTCATTTGTTTTCTGGATCTGGATCGTTATGCCAGGTTTGTACTACTCAAACAAATGGCAAACTGCTCATTTCCCAATCATGAGTAACTCCATCTTTAATGTCAACAAGACCGTTTACAATGCTTCAAGAGTGGTTGATCATAACTACAAGCTTGTTGAAAGCAGATTCAGAAATTACTCTCCAGTGATGTTACCAATTGCCTTTTTAATGAACGTTGCACTTGGATTAGGTGCATTTGCCTCCATGGCTGTTACTTTCATCTTGAGATTCAAATATGATGTTATTGACAACTTGAAAAACACTCACAAGGATAAACATAACGCAGCTCTTGCCAAATATGACACTTACCCATACTGGTTTTATTTGATTTGGGGTGCTATCGGGTTAGCATTCGGGTTTGTTTCATTTGAAGCTTTCAATTTTGAAACCCAATTAAGAGCAGGTGGTTACATTGTTGCAGTGTTGATCGGTTCATTCTTGTTCTTACCATTAGCATTAGTGGAGTCAAGATCCAATTTCACTGTTTCCTTGAATGCATTTTACGAAGTTGTTGCTGCCTTTTGGTTCAAAGGTCAACCAATTGCACTAATGTACTTCTTCATGACTGGGTTCGGTACTATGCAACACGCTATGCATGCTTCGCAAGGTGCCAAAGTTGGTCACTATATGAAGGTCCCACCAAAGACCGTGATGACTTTATTGTTGTTAGGTTCTATTTGGGCTGCTTGCGTTTCTCCAGCTGTTACTTACTACTTGCTACAACACATTGAAGGGATCTGTACTCCAAGTGCAAAGAACAACATGATCTGTAGAAAAGCCAGAGCCCAATACAATAATCACTTGGTCTGGGGGTTGTTCGGTACACATATCTTTGCTAATGGTGGTCGTTACAGATGGGTCTTGTGGTTCTTCTTAGCTGGTGCTTTACTAGCCATTGCTATCTTTGCTCTTCAATATCTATATCCAAAGAACGCTTTTATCCAAAGACTCAATCCAACTTTGTTCTTTGGTGGTGCCGGTAGTATTCCATCCGTCACAGGTTTCAACTACTCAACTTGGTTTGTTGTTGGGTTTATCATGAATTTCTTTGTGCACAGAAAGAGACATGTGTGGTGGAAGAAGTACAACTTGGTCCTGGCCATTGGTCTGGATTGTGGTGTTGCCATTGCAGCCTTGATCATCTATTTTGCCGTGGTCTACTCTGGTGGTTCTTCAAATTACAAATGGTGGGGAACCACAGTTGCCAATGCCGGATGTGATTCCAAAGGGTGTCCTCACAAAACAGCCAGAATCACCAAGTTCGCTGGTTGGTGAGAATATGTGGTGTTGGTACTGAGAATATGATAATAATATACTGTTTAATATACTGTTTGTAATTGAATTAAATTGAATTACCTGTAGTTAGTACCCTGTCAAATGTTAGATCTGGCACTTTAACAGTTTCTGAGCGTTATCAGGCTCAACATATTCTGATTACGCAATAATCCACGATTCTCGAAGCTTAAAAACAGGTGGGAATCTCGTTGTACCTGATCAGCTTTTAGCGTATAGTTTCGAGAAATTTTGACACTAAATATTTCACTCAAAGTGGGGCGTACCTCAAACTGAAATGACATCCAAGTCCGATCCAAGGGAACCGATAATGCTGTGGTGATTGGGCAGAGAGAATAGGCCATGAGAACCCAGCAGCAATTATAAGCATCCCGGATTCCATCTGAAGCTGTTGATTTAATGGGGTATGCATCGATGAGGAGACAATCACTAAATTAGTTAACAGAAATAGAGCTATTTACCAAAATGGATCAATGAACAGAGAGCTGAGAAGCCCCTAAACCACTATCTTGCAATCATGTTTTTGGATGGTTGTCTGTGGTGGTCTTGTGTATATAAAGGTGCTAGGAAAACCATTGGTCTATACCTCTCAAGTTATCCAAATCATCAAAGATTTACCATCAATTCTATCGAGACTACAACAATTAAATCATGACTGACTTCGTTCCAGGTGACGCAGAGATCCGTCCAGACTATTGGGATAAAGCCATGGATAAGAACATCCCTTATGAACATATCTATGGTAGATACAAGGCCAACCCTGAAAACCTCAAGCAAAACGACATTACCTCTCTCGCTACTGCCTGGTTGACCGAATTCAACAGTGCCTTATCCAAAGCACAAGATGATCCAGATGTATTGGACAAGTTTTTGGTTCCACATACTGTTTGGAAAGATCACTTATCAATGATTGTTGATCTACGTCAACATACCGGTCCTGAAAAGATCAAAGAGGTCGTTAAGGAATATGGTTGGAGAGTTGGTACTTTGGAAATTGACAAGTATGCTGACTTCCGCTTACCAACAGGTGTTGGCAAAGCTACCATCCATGAGGCCGGTCCTGATGGTGAAGCTCCAATAGAGTGGGTTCAAATTTTCTTGAAGTACGAATCCAAATTTGGTAACGGTAGAGGGTTGATCAACTTGATCAGTGTTGATTCACCAGAGGCTCCAGCCGGTTTGAAAGCATTGTCTATTTACACAGCTCTTGATGAGTTTGCTGGTATCCCGGAACGTGTTCGTAAGAACAGACCAAGAGGTGCAAACCATGGTGAGAATGTTCAACGTAAAACTTGGTTGCAAAAAAGAGAAGAGGAGTTGACCTACAGTGAGACTCATCAACCAACTGCTGTTATCGTTGGTGGTGGCCAAGGTGGGCTCACATTGGCTGCAAGATTTAAGGCCTATGGCTACAACGTTTTGATTGTGGAAGCCAACGGCAGAATTGGAGACAACTGGAGAAAGCGTTACAAGTTCTTGTGTTTGCACGATACTTATGCCTACCACAGACTTCCATACTTGAACTCTGACACTGAACCGGTTTTTTCGTCTAAGGATCAATTTGGTAACTTCTTGGAATGTTTCTCCAAGATTCTTGAGCTGAACGTTTGGACCGATACAACTGTTAAAGGTGCCAAGTTTGATGAAAAGGCAAAGAAATGGACAGTTGAAACTGTTAATAACACTACAAATGAAGTTAAAAAGTTGTTCCCACAACACTTGGTCTTTGCAACTGGTCTTTCTGGTGAACCAAGAATCCCACAATTCCAGGATCAATCACTTTTCAAAGGTGAGATTGTTCATTCCTCCAAACACACTTCTGGTGCAAATTACAAAGGTAAGAGAGCATTGGTTGTTGGTGCTTGCACTTCTGCTCATGATATTTGTCAAGATTTTTACGAACAAGGTGTCGGTGAAGTTACAATGTTGCAACGTTCCTCCACCTGTGTCGTTACGACTAAGGATAGCGTCCCAATTCTGTTTGAAGGTGTTTATGAAGATGAAAATGGTCCAAATATTGACACTGCAGATTTGATCTACCACTCAAGTCCATCTTGGTTGATGAATGAAGTCACACGCCAAAAATTCCGCTTGGGTGTCATGTTGGATGAGAAATTGTTGTCAGGTCTTAGAGCAAGAGGCTTTAAATTGAATGCTGGTTTGGGAGGAACTGGTATCTATGGTCTTGCTACAGGTCTCGGTTCAGGTTATTATATGGATGTCGGGTGTTCTCAATTGATTGTTGATGGTAAAGTCAAATTCAAGAATGGTGCTATCAAGAGATTCTTTGAAAATGGTGTTGAATTGGAAGACGGTACCATCATTGACAACTTGGACATTGTTGTCTTAGCTACCGGTTACACAAATATGAAGGACTCTGCTAGAAGAATCTTTGGTGACGAGCTTGCTGACAAATTGAATCCAGTTATGGGGTTGAATGAAGAAGGTGAGTACAATACCATTTGGAGAGACTCTGGTCATGAAAACTTTTGGTACCATGGTGGGTTCTTGGCCGTTGTGAGATACTTTTCCAAGCGTATGGCTTTGCGAATTATTGCAAAGACCGAAGGTATCGAATGATCTTAGACTTCCAATATATACAGATGTGCTGTATCTAGACTTGTTTATTTATAAATATATATATCTTTATGCTATTATATTACCTTCCAGATATAGTTTTCTGACAGGGGTAAGCTTGAGCGGTTATCCTTACGGGGAAAAGATGCGCCATTGCAATATTACAATCCTTGAAGTAGTTTCAGTTGATACTTACTGCACTCTTGTATCTTTAATGGAAGGTGACACCATAGAAAATGTTTATTAGATCTTTGCTGGGGAAGTCTTCTGAGCGGTTGTATTCGTTTCGGGAACTGATGCGCTAGATACCGAGCTCAGAGACCTCATATTAATTAGTTCAATCTCACTACTATAAAAGAGCTACAATTATCGTAAATGCCAGCCCAAATGATCGAAGGAAAAACATGGAAGCTTTAACAAGAATTGCTAGATTATGGACAAAACTGATACAGTATCCAGTAGCGCTGGTTTAAATGGGAACTTGATTGATGCTAGGAAAAGTGCAAATGCCGATGACCTCTTAGCTGAAATTGGTTATAAACAAGAGTTGAAAAGGAGGTTTAATAATCTTCAAGTGTTTGGTCTCGTGCTATCCGTCATGGGACTATTACCAAGTATTGCAACTACAATGAGCATTGGATTAACAGGTGGACCTGCCACGCTAATCTGGGGGTGGTTTATTGCTGGTATTTTCATTCATGGTATTGGAGCAGGAATGGGTGAAGCTGCCTCTTCATTACCAACAAGCAGTGGTTTCTACTATTGGTCTTGTTATTATTGTCCACCTAAATTTAAGAATGTTGTATCGTTCATAATTGGGATCTCTAATTCCCTCGCATTGGCTGGTGGGATATGCTCTGTCACGTATGGATTTTCCCAGCAAGTACTATCGGCTGCTTATTTGGGCGCAAATGGATCATTTACCATCACTGATTATCACATGTATGGTGTATTTGTGGCAGCCATCCTTGCAGAACTGTTGGTAACTGTTTTTGCATCTGCTGCTATTACAAAGCTACAATTGGCATCTATCATAGCTAATGTGGGATTGATCATTTTCTTCTTCATTGCACTGCCAATTGGTACAAGTCAACATGGGTCTTTCAATGATGCTTCCTTCATATTTGGGAAGTTTGAAAATTTTAGTGACTGGTCGTCTGGTTGGACATTCATAAAGTTTGGTCTATTGCCTGCTGTTTGGACTATATGTGCCTTTGACTCTGCTGTTCACATGTCAGAAGAGGCCAAGAATCCATCCAAAAGTGTTCCAATCGGAATCATGAGCACTATAACTGTGCTATGGGGCACCGGTTTTCTGATTTTGCTAGTTATTGGTGCTTGTATGAGTCAAGACGTTGGATCCATTTTGAACACTCCAACTGGACAACCTTTGGCACAAGTATTTGATGACTCATTGGGAAGACGTTGGGCAATTGCCTATATATCTCTATCTGCAGTATCACAATTCCTTATGGGTGCCAGTACTCTTACAGCTATTTCGAGACAGGTGTGGGCTTTTTCAAGACAAGAGGGCCTTCCCTTTTCATCGTTCATCAAAGTGGTGAATAAGAAGCTGGCGGTACCTATTAGAGCTGTTGCATTTAGTGCATCTGTTGCACTACTGCTGGGATTGTTGATAGTGGCTGGACCTACTGCTGCTAATGCCCTATTTTCGATTGTGATCATAGGCAACTATGTGTGCTGGGGGACACCACAGCTGCTTCGCCTAACAGTTGGTCGTCATCTTTATAAACCTGGATACTTCTACATGGGGAAATTGCTATCACCATTGATTGGATTCACTACTTTGTCCTTTCAACTTTTGATCATTATAGTGGCATGCTTCCCAGACAGAAAGAAGATAACCAGTGCAGCCACGATGAACTATGCAGTTGTGGTAAACTGTGGAATCTGGATCTCAGCTTTGGTATACTACAACTTTTACAAGAAGAAGTATTACCGGAATCCACAGTCAAATAACGTGTTGGAAGAGGACTACATTGATGCACTGAGCAATAACGATGAAGTTGTGGAATCCATTGTGCTCGGAGATTCGAAAAAGCCGAGATCATAGGGCTGCTCAGCTTGTAAGTAGACGACAATACATTCATATGGCCATAATGATCATAGCTGTAGACTGGTAGAAACCTTTAGAGCCTTCCAAGTTGACCCCATATCGAATTTTTTACGAGAAGATGGAAAATTACGAGCCGACATTCATGCATGCTGCTGGGGCGTAGACGACCGAGAACGACAATTGGTCAATGCTCATCCCTATAAAGACCCCTTCAATTCCCACATCTTTAGTTCAGCAGTTTCCTAAGTGCATCATCAGGAAATGAGTTCATTCAGTCTAGAAGGGAAAACAGCTTTAGTTACAGGGGCCACCAGAGGGATCGGTTCAGCATTGGCCGTTGCATTGGCCGAGGCAGGTGCAGACATTGTTTTAGTCCAAAGAGATGAGTCCAATTTGACCACAAAGCAAGCCATTGAAGCATTGGGAAGAAACGTTAAGGTTGTCACTGCTGATTTGGGGAACAAAGAAGAGGTTCAAGGCCTTGTTGCTCGTGTTTTGGAAGTTGTTCCACGCTTGCACATCTTTGTCAACTGTGCAGGTATTCAAAGAAGAAACCCAGCTGAAGTGTTTACTGATGAAGATTGGGATGCTGTTATCCAAGTTAATTTGACCACATGCTGGAGAATTAGTAGAGACGTTGGTGCTCATATGTTGCAACAAGAGCCAGATGCCTCGGGGAATAGAGGTAAAATCATCAACATTGGCTCTCTCTTGTGTTTCCAAGGTGGGATCAACATCCCTGCATATGCTGCTGCTAAAGGTGGTATCCTCACTTTGACCAAGGCATTGTCAAACCAATGGGCCTCAAGAGGTATTAATGTTAATGGTATTGCACCAGGTTACATTGCTACAGATATGAATGAAGCTTTAATTGCTGATGCTGATAGAAGTCGACAAATCTTGGAACGTATCCCTGCTGGAAGATGGGGGTCGCCAGAGGATTTCAAAGGGCCAGTTGTGTTTTTAGCGTCAAGTGCCTCCAATTATGTCAGTGGGGATATGCTTTGTGTTGATGGTGGTTGGATGGGTCGTTAATCTAAAATTTACATAGAGTGTAATTAGAATAATAGATCAATTTCTTACATTTATACATTTTCAGCATGGTCCACTGAAGTCTTGTTGTCAACATCAACGTAATGACCACTATGGTACTCATAAGGAAGTACTTTAGCCTGATGAACAACATTCCAAGGTTTCTTTGCATCAGTGTTTTCAAAGATCACATCCATTTCTTCCAGAGTTCTACCGGCAGTTTCTGGGTAGAAGAAATGAATAATAGGAATCATCAACAAGTTGATAGCAGCGAAGATTGTATAAGTGTAAGCACCAATGTTGGCAAATGCCACTGGCGTGATCATAACCACCATAAAATTGAAAGACCAATTGGCAGCAGTAGACAACCCGTTTGTAGCTGCTCTAACGTTCAATGGTGCAATCTCCGCTGGATACAGCCAAGTCATACCTAGCCAACCAATAGCGAAGAATGTGTTGAAGATAAACAAGAACACAGCTGCTGCAACACCTGCCTTGTTGTTACCATTATTTGCTGCCCAATTTGTCCCTGTTAAGATGGCCATCGTTGCTGATTGACCTGCAGCACCAAATATCATCAATTTCCGTCTACCAAAGCTTTCAATGAAGAAATATGGAATCCAAGACGCTAAAAAGTATTCTGTACCGTTACAAGCAGCAAGGATTCTTGAGTTTAGAGGTGTCATGTGGATATAGTTCTCAAAAATGGTACCAGCATAGTAAGTGATTAAATTGATACCTGTAATTTGTTGCATAACTTGATTGAACACTGCGAGACACACTCTGTGGAATGTCTTTTGAGGACCATTGGAAATGAGAGTCTTGAACTGACTAGTTTCCGTAGCAGTTTCCTTTGCAATGGCAGCTTGGATCTCATCAATCTCATGCTTCACGTAATGATGATTATGAGGAACACCTTCCAAAGCGGAAAACACTTTAACTGCTTCATCAACTTTACCAATTTTCAATAACCATCTTGGTGACTCTGGAAGTCTCCAAATAGCAGGCATAATAATGATTGGGAAAATGATTTGGAACGCAATTGGGAATCTCCAACTGGCAGAGTTTGTCTTGACAAAATAGAACCCAAAATCAACCCAATATGAGAGCATGACACCTCCAGTGTTTAAAGCACCTTGCAACATGACAAACTTACCTCTCTTGTCAGGCTTGGCGCATTCTGATTGCCAGACAGGAACGGTTGAAGTGTTTAGCCCATTGCCTAACCCGGTAACAATACGCCCAACGAGTAGTTGACTAGTAGTGAAGGAAGAGCATTGGATAGTGGCACCGACAATCATAATGAAACAACCAGTGATAATGGTCTTACGACGACCAACTTTATCACCATACCACATTGTGAACAGAGCACCACATAGACACCCAATCTCGTAAACAGCGACAACAAAGCCTTGGTAAGTGGATTTTGATGGATGTGAAGTGGCATCGATCTCTGGGAACTGATCTCTGAAATGTGGTAAAGTCAGCAAGGACCCCATAACACCTTGGTCATAACTAGTGATGTTGTTAGTAACTGTTGAATTCGCCTCATAGCTTGCAGTATTACTCACCCGAATAATAAGAAACCAACACCTGCAATCACGGAAATCATCCAAGAAAGTTTCTCCCCATTCATACCAAGAAATGTATGGTAAATTGGGGCTTCGTCAATAGCCTCATTAGACGAACTCGAATCGTTTGTAACTTGTAGCTCTTTAGCAGTCATTATTGCTGAATGATTCCTTCATTGTATAATCAAAGAACTTGAACAAGGGTACAGTGGTCATATATATATACCCCATAAATGTAATTGCTAGAAAATGGATTGACACCTTGAAGTCCTAGTACCGTATACCCACTCGCCGATGGAGTAAACTATTCCTCATAGTCCCGGTTGAATAATTGCCCACTGGTCATGGTATGATCTTGGTCTTAAGAGCACAAATAGGCGAAACATACCGATGAGCAAAATGTTCCCCAGATTCTTGGAAAAAAACAATCATTTGGCGCCCAGGAACAACTGTCAACGCTAGAGCTTGCACCGCGAGACTCAGATAATGAACACTATCCACTATCCACCACATTTGTAGTACTGAATAGACACACATACTCCTACCACTCTATAAGATCTAGTTAAGAAATCTCCTAAATAGCCTATTCCATCACCATTTCTTTGTTGCTTTTTATGTGGGGCAGGTACAATTTGATTTGCGGTCTCGGGTGGTCGACTTAAGCTTCTGTGCGTATGGCTCTCTGAATCAAGCGAGATCCAATGGCCACTAACGACATCATCTACCGCCGCCGGAGAGCACGTATGGTTCGATCTTTAACTGACCATGGAGATAAATTATCCGTAAAAGCCAGGGTCTGAAAAAACCCTGGGCTGATATTGGGGATTGTCGACTTACGAACAGTAGAATGACGTACCCTTATGAAAAGCAACACTATTAAGCACAGTGAAAAGGCTTGTAGGGCTTGAAATAAGGTATGAAGCTTGAGCTCCAAATGAGGTCTAGGAATACGTATCAAGTTTATATATTTCCGGTGGAACTGCGCTGGAATCTTGATACTGCTTTGTGATGTGTCATAAAACATATATTTGAGATACCGAGAATCGAGCTTCTCGGGGGTCTGTTACGTATTGTTTAATAATACTAGGCTTAAGTCAGTAATAGCTCTGGTGCATGCGGCCATTGCCGTATATGGTTTAGGCACCCATTGAGCGTATGACTTGATCGTGGGTTTGGTTTTAACTCTTCTAAGCGATACTACACAATTACATTGCAAACAATGTTGATTCAATTGAATTTAAAGACCAGTCCAGAAATAAGACCTTTGGACAGAAAAGCTTTCAATGAGTGCTAT
Source organism: Hansenula queroliae (assembly GCA_030674255.1). Classification (NCBI taxonomy): domain Eukaryota; kingdom Fungi; phylum Ascomycota; class Saccharomycetes; order Phaffomycetales; family Wickerhamomycetaceae; genus Hansenula; species Hansenula queroliae. The sequence goes on from JAJLXP010000035.1 coordinate 114,391, forward strand.
GTCATCACTGCTTGAACCAACGTGAACCTCATACTGTCCAGCTTGGACAGACCATTTGTTTTCGTATTCATCAAAAAACGAGATAGAATCTTTCAAGACAAGGGTAGTAGAGACTACCGACTGTTGTGATGGGTCCAATTCAACTTTTTCAAACCCTTTCAACTCTTTCAATGGTCTGATCACACCACTTTCAACTTTCTTTATGTAAAATTGTGCAACTTCCTTACCTTTAACACCTCCGGTATTTTCAATTGCAACTGACAAGATCAACATATCTTTCTGCTCATCCACTTTTACATTCAAGTCACTAAATTTGAAAGTTGTATAGGAAAGACCGTAACCGAAGGGGAAGGCGACTTTCCTTTGCAGTTTTTCATAGTATCTATAACCAATGAAAATATCCTCACCGTACAACACTCTTCCTCTCTCAGTACGGAAGTTAAGATACGCTGGGTTATCTTCAAACCTCAATGGGAAAGTTAATGACAGCTTACCACTTGGGTTCACTTCACCAAACAAAACATCTGAGATGGAGTTCCCCAATTCAATACCACCAAGCCAGGCTTGGAGCAAGCACTTGCACTCATTAATCCAAGGCATTTCCACTGGTGTCCCGGATTGATTCACAACAATTGTATTTGGATTTGCCGCAATCACTGCAGAGACCAAGTCATTGGTATAGAATGGAAGACTAATATCTGAGCGATCATAACCTTCGGTCTCCCATTCTTCATTCAGACCAATGAAGCAAATTGCCTTGTCGACAGACTTTGCAATTTCCACTGCACGTTGAATCTCCTCTTTTGGGTCCAAAACCCTAGCGAAACCAATAGAAACAGCACCGTATCCTGTAAAATCAATAGGTGGACCTTCATAGTTACGAGTAGCAGAAGAACCAAATTCAACACGGATACTGTATTTTTCACCTTTGTTCAGATGGACTTTGCCTTTAACCTCATCAGTACCAGTAGCGAAGAAACTTTTACCAGCAGTTTGTTTTGTCTTGTTGTCAACGACAAGCTGATCATTGATAAATATTTGAGAAGTACCCACAACAGAGGTACCAAATTCGTACTCTGCTGTCTCATCAGGTTCAAAGATACCTTCGAAATCGACATAGAATATCTTGTTTTCCCTGACCGCATCATGTTTGTAGTCGAAAAACTTCAAATCAGATGTAGTTGCAATATCAGAGTCAAATGTTTCTCGGTTGATTGATAATGATGATTGATGGTAAAATGTCATCTGAAATCCCTTCTCACCAGTCAAAGGGTTGATACACTGTTCAACCAAACCAGGTAAACTATTGTGCGCATATGCACCAACTGTGTAAGGTGGTTTATAGCCAAGTCTTTGCGATAGTGCATCATAAGGAGTAACAGTGTAATATGGTCTTAATGAAGCCGAACCACCACCGGAATATGTACAGACTTTAGCATTAGGACCGAAAACAGCTATTGTTTCATTGGCTTTCAGTGGTAAAATATTATCCTCATTCTTCAACAGAACAATGGATTCTGCGCCGACTTTTCTCAAAAAGGAGCTCGTTTCACTAGTATTGTTATCTGTATCTTCAGGTCCATTTTCTTGAACTCCACTATGCAAGCAATATTTAACAAGGTTTAACACATTTCTAACTCTAGAATTTAGATCATTGATATGGAGCTCTTTGGAGATGATTTGTTGGGCAATAGCATCGATAGTTCTCATTCGAGGAGGACCAGGCATTTCGAGATCTAGCCCACTTTCAATGGATTTGCTATTGGTGTATGTTCCAAACCAATCAGACATGATTAGGCCATCCCAGCCCCATTCCTTCCGCAAGATTTTGTCAAGGTATAGCTCTGAGTGAGAGACATGTTCCCCGTTTATTTTGTTGTAACCTGTCATGAAGGCCTTTGGTTGTGAGTATTTAACCGCTAATCTGAATGGTTCGAGATAAATTTCACGTAGAGCTCTCTGTGTAACGATTGCATCAGAGCTAAGTCTTTCATGTTCCAGATCATTACATACAAAATGCTTCATTGTGGCAGCAATATTCCCATCTTGTATCCCATTAACCACCCCAGCAGATGCCATACCAGCCAAGTATGGGTCTTCGGAAAAAGCTTCAAAACCACGACCGCCATTAGGACCTCTTTGCATGTTAGCCGTTGGACCTAGAATGACATTCACATTTTTATGCTTAGCTTCTTCAGCCATCAATTGGCCAGATTCTCTGAACAAATCTTTGTTAAACGTTGAGGCCAACGCAGTACCATTAGGGAACACTGCAGCTGGTACACCATTGAAGATTCTTGTACCACGAACACCATTTGGACCATCACTGAGTCTTAGACTTGGAACACCTAGTCTTTCCACTGGAGATGTATGCCAAAAGTCGATACCGGCAATGAGACTGATCTTCTCGTTCAAGGTCAGCTCGCTTAGGATCTTGTCAACGTCAAAGTCTGAAGCCATGCTGTTGTTTCAATTGTGATGCGGCATCGTCTGACGTTCCCATTATGGCGAGTGAGTGCGTTTAAATACCACCAGCTCTCGGAAGCGGAACCTCATTGTGATACGTTGTTTTGTGGAGATAATGACTGTTTAGCCATTGATGAGTTCACCTTTTTTTTCTTAGCTCCGCTTATTTTTTTTCACTATGAGAATCGATCTAGCCGGGGAAGCAAATACCCGACAATAATCATGTTTACAACATATAAAAGAATGGCCACTTGAATAGACTTTAGTGATTGTAAATAGATACAGTCATCCTAAAGTAAAATTAGAGAACGGTGCGAGTTACGTCTTGTTGTAGTGTCCTGTGCGGATGTGCAAGTACAACTACTCTTTGATGCTTGGAAAAGCGGATGATCTTCTTTAAATCTATACACAAGAATACATGGGTAGAATTGTCCCTTTTTATATTTGAGAATCCTCTGAGTCGACTAGGCTCAGTGGCTTGAGAAAATATTTTCCTCTGCAGGTGCACTTACAACGGGAATTTTTTTTTTTTTTGACCGATCTTGCAGATGTTGGCTGCCTAATTAACATTTTCCATATTGGGAAAGGTGTAAATAAAAGCTCAGAAAACCAAAAAAGCTGACAAAGCAGTTACGTAAGCAGAACCTGGGTCTGAAAAAGACGTGCCTGTACCGTAGTGCTCCTACCGTAGTGCCCTTAACGACCCTGAAAATATGCATGCAGCTCGATTCAGAATGGGACAAAATTTATAAAATCAGAATCGATTGAAATCAAAATTACGAAAATGGAAATTTGGATGGAATCAATTTGGATTGAAATGGCTATATAAATTATAAAACTAGATAGGCTATATATTGGCTGGTCTTGCTCAAATTGTAATGATAGCAGTTGTTTGAAATGTATGTGGATCTCAACAACATCAGCAAAACAATAGTACTCACTTGCAACTTGACCAGCTATGACACATGCTAAACTCACCGTAGATTGGTTGATTGACAACAATAACAAGAACTAAAACACACCAGAACTTTCCCTATAGCAGTGTAAAGCATCTAAATCTCAACAACGTACTAGCGACAACCCACTCTGAAAACATGTTAGTATAGCTCTTCTTATCATAGCGAATATAAACTTACCATTACCATACTTTGGTAGTAAATTATTATGAAGTGGTGAAAAAGAAAACTTAAAGATTTGAAAAAGAAGGGAGGAAAGAGCTCCTTATATAGTTTTTCGAGCAATCTGGTGGTGTGTTGAATTGAAAAAATTTCTCTAAGTCCAGAAAATCGTCGAACTACAAGTGGACATTCTTAACTACTGTGCGTATACAAAAAGCGTGGGATGTCCACAGAAATGTCCAATTCTTATAGCAGTTGATTCCGAAAGGAGGTGTTGTCTCTCTGCTTTGGGACAGATCATGCACTGTTTGTTCTTACCTTTGTCCTATTTGTATCTTGTAGGTTCTTATTTTCGTTTTGTTGATGCACCAGTTGTTTACAACGCGCTATGTTTTTTCGCCATTGTTTACGCTTTGGACCAACACGAAAAAGATGGTCAACAATCTTGACGAAAAAAGGCGCGTCAGTCTTCCGCAAATGCAAACAACAGGTGCTTTGAGGACAACAAAGCATCATGATTCATGGGACGATTACGGTGCAGAAAGACATACATGCACGACTGACGCCAAACAAACACTCAAAAGTTACAGCTTCCATTGCTGAAGCAATTGCTCTCTTTTGAATCGAACAAACTACATGGAGATTCGTTTTGATTTATTTCAAGCACACTCCTTCTTTTTACGTTGTTGTAGCTTTAAAATTGAGTACCACCACTTGCACACCAGTCTGAGGTAGTTGTCCAGCTAGACTTCGACCCAGACGCGTAGTGAAAAAAAAAGAAATCAAGACTTGTCCACGCACGCCAAAAAGATGCAAGTCCACAAGCCACTAGGCCAAAAAGCCTAATTTGTGAAAACTAAGCCCTGGGAATGTCCAAGTCACCAAAATCTGCTTACGTAATCTCCTCCTTGCAAGATAGCACGATAACGGGCTCAGAATTGGACTTTTGGACTTGTCTTTTTTTGTGCATATAGTCTCAGAGACTCACTATATGATGTAGCCTTGGTGTATCCAGTAGTCTCATATTAAGAGAGCTGAAATTTAAATTATTAGGTTCTGTACTTTTATATTCTTCCAAACAACTTTCATAGGTCAATAAACTATTGAAAAAAGGAATCTTGCTAAATTTGGTGACCTGAATTTGCCTATAAATCAATATTTAGAGTCCCTATAGGCCACGTATACGTGTGAATGTGTCTTTTTGTGCATTGTGAGTGATTATGCTAAGTAGACGGGACTCCAGACTTCTAAGTAGAATAGTCTGTTAGGGCCACATTTTTGCTAGCCCTCCCCAGACTTAGAATAATTTTGGCCCTAACTAATTACTGAACTAAGATACACAGAAGGTCCTATTGAGCTACTATAGAGGAGTCCAGTGCTTGTTAGATAAGTTGGAAAGGATAAGAAACGACTGGCTTTTATATGTATATGCTTTATAGCGTCTTATCTTTCGTAGATTGGCTTTATTTTCACTCCAAAAGACAATCGAGTATTCAAGACCTAAGAAGATGTGATAGAAGAGCAACTTGCAATGTATCGTCCTAAAGGTCTCATTGATCACAAAATAGACACCGAGTCGAATGTTGAGCTCTTAATACAGCTTCCTTAAGACAGATCGTCCAAGAGTATAGTCTTTAGCTGGCTTTCTGACGTGTCCGATTAGCAATATAAGTTACGCTTGAGATCATCAAAGATATGTAGTCCGTTTAGTAAGATGTATTCAGACCACTTTGCTTGAAGGAGAGTCATACCAAAGGAGTCTACTAGTATTTACTATTGTATAAACAAGCCGTACTACCAGTGTGGTCACATTGCAACTAGGGGGTGCGGTCTAAAAGTGTGTTGGGTAGTGAGGTCCTATATGTACAAAGTCCATACCTATCAAGTATGTCACCACACCTTCAAGGTGTAACTATTAAATTAAATATGCTTTTGATGACTCATGATGCTAAGCAAGGTACTCTTGAAGTGTATTAGAGCTTCCATACCCATTCATGTATGCTCTATCTCTCAAGATATCCCAAGAATTACTAGGTAGGCTAAATCCCAATTTCCTTGAAGGGAACACAATCAAGTGCGCAAGTTAGATAAATCAGTGTATATACGAGAGCCCATAAGGACCTATCTGAAAGAATAGCACATTATATGCCTCGATGGTCCATTAAACAGTGGTAATAAATGTCCCCAGGTGTTCTACACTTCAAATTTTGGAGTTAGGACTTTGGACTTGTATAAAATCTGAAGAGAAACATCTGTAAAACGAAACTCCCATAATTGAAGCTACCAAGTTAAAAAGAACAAAAGCTGTACATCCAAGGACTGAAAATGAAGATGATCTAAGCAAATACCCTAGCTTTAGGAAGATTAGGTGGTTGTATTGATGTAAAGGGTTAGAAATGCTCTCTATACCTTTACTATGAAGGATTACTAGGGTAAACAGTACACCGAAACAGCTCATCCAGAACGTAACAAATGTGCTTCAAAGTAGAGATATACATATCTGAGTTATCTAAGAAGACTAAACAGAACTTCCTAATTGTGAACTAAGGTTAGAAGTCACTGTTTGATGGCTTTTTAAATCCCCTAAGTTATGCCCCGTCTAGAGGCTTCCTTCTAGAGTTCACTTAAAAACCGGTTGGTGCCACAAAAACCTAAGCTTTCAATCCAGCCTCATACAAAATTCCCAGCTGTGTTGGCTATACCGTCCTGATTGTTGTCCGTAACATAAAGTCGTGGCCTTTTTCAATTTTTAGGCGGAGCGTCTACGATCGCTAGGCAGAGAGTGTGCGCTTACCGAAACTCCAGGCGGAGAGAAAATTGAATTTTTCAAATTCGCCATAGTTAAGGATTTGTTTTTCAAGATTTCTGAAAATTAACTATGGGGAGTTTTTTTCTCCCATACAAAATCCGCGAATTCTCGTTATAAGTGTGCTTCAGCTTTTCCTTAGGGCATCAACATTCAGTTTTGATTAGGGCTAAACGTCAATTCTTACCTTTCCCTAGTCGTGCCATAATTATCGTCTCATATGAAGGATGGGAGTCTTTCTAGTTCAATAGTTCTTGTTTAGCTAGTATAGGGAACTATCAGACGACGTCTCGTACCATGATGGGTTCAGGTTCAGCCTAT